>VXAU01005779.1:956722-1188233 GCA_013399695.1 Formicarius rufipectus | reverse complement strand
TTTTTTTTTTTTTTTTGCTATTTGCATATCTAAGATGTATGTTGTCTGTCATTGACAAAAACTACTTGGTAGACTGCAAATTAGTTCTGAGCAAGGCCCACTAGCTAGCACAGAAAGTTGCAGGTCATTTGTTTCTCCTTAGCAGAAAATTTTTACTAACCTTTTCTCTTTTTATGTTTGACTTATGCTAGATGCCCTGATTCATTTCATTTGTAATAGCAACAAATGGTATAAAAAAGTTTAAGTGGTTCTAGTAGGTACACATATGGCACTACACATAGTCTGCGGTAAAACCTTGAAATGTTTCTTTTATAGAGATCCTTGCTTCCTTGTCTGTGGATAGATTTATAACCAGCTCAGTTTTCTTTCTCAATGCCATGCTTTCCCACTTTAGGAATCAATCTGTTAGATGAAGCAGTATCAAATCAGTTTTTGAGACCCAGAAAAAATATGTCTAGCCTTACATCTTTTTCTTTGCTGAACAGTAAGAGGATTTCAAGCAAGTTTGTTTTACACATGGTGTTCTTTTTAAAAAAAAAAAAAGGCACTCATGACAAGCTCAGTTGGGGTTGATTGTTATATTTGCCTGAGAGTTTGAAGACTCTGGAGATCATCTAGTGCAAATTTCCCCAAAGCAGACTCAGCTAGAGCAGACCGCTCAAGGGCTCTCTCCAGTTGCACTTCAATATCTCCATGGATGGTGACTCCTCAGGATCTCTGGGCAACCTGTTGCAGTGTTCAGCCACCCTCACAATAGAAAAGTGTTTTGTATGTTTGAATGGAATTGCCTGTATTTCTGTTCATGGCCATTGTACCCTTTCATGTCACTGGGTACCACTGAGTAGAATTTTGTTCCACCCTCTTAACTCTCATCCATCCTAGTCAGGTATATATACCAGCTGTCTGAGCAGGACAAAGTCTTTGTCTTGCTATTAAATGGTGCCAGTTCAGATTTAATCCCCTGAGCCAGGATCCACAAGGTGTATTTCTGTCTTTCAGACTTTGTTTCCTGGGCTCTGCAGTCCATGCCTGCCTTCTGTCTTGCTAAACTTCTGTTCTCATTTCTTCCTCCCTGCATCTGTCTGTGGATTCTTCCCACAGGAGAGAACAAATATTACACAGCACGAATAAAATTGCATAAAAATGAATGTTACCTCAAACTACAGTACTTTGGGATTTAGTGAACATAAGCAGTATCTTACTCCAGGAACAAAACTGATTGTGAGAGGCCTATTCAGAAGGAAGGCTACTTTAAGGTGACGCTATTAGGCTTAGAGTCCGAGGGAGTGAGACATACATGCCCTTTGTTATGCATTTGCTCCAGAAATTTATGTTTCTTTGATAACTTATATTTTTTGATAACTTGATATCAGAAGTAACCCCAGTGGCAGCTCCACCACAAATGGATTTGGCTGCCAAAGTTCAGACTCCTAAATTTGAAAACAAGTCCACAGACAGACTCAATATTTTCAAGTCCATGCTGTTTGTTGCTTCTTCACGGGGGTTGTTTCATTACCCTCCTAATTACCGTTCATCCGTACTCATTCATATCCCTTCAAACAATACCACTAATTATAATAAAGGACTTTTTTAGAAGTCCATCTTGGTTTGAAAGATACGTGTTTGTAACTATTTCTCCTGTATCAGGCTTTTGATGAACAGAATTGGTATTTTTGTGCTCAGCAACAAGGACAAAAGTAAAAAGTGCAGTTCTAAACCTGAAGCAGTATTTTTCTTCAGCACAGCAGGTTTTCAACAGAAACTTCTGCAGTCTCTTACCTTCCCCTTTAGATCTGTCTATAGTGGTTTACCATTCACAGCACAGGTTTCTTATTTCTGCCACTGGCATAAATAGCTTAACCCAGGATTTCAGGTTTATGTTAGTATTAAGGAGGATGAAGGCCTCTGTTCCTTTTCCCTTGTGTGCATTAGCAGACTCATACAAAGTTGGGTGTAGGTTTTGGATTTTCTTTTTTTGATTATAAGTGTCATAAATTCTGGGCATATGAGTAGTCCTGTTGAGGCAATATGTAAATAAATAAAATAGTGGTCCAAAGGTTGTATCTTACAGAAAATCTCAACATCATTGTGCAGAATAGAGTGACCTTGTTGTGCTACTACATTTCATATTTACAATTGTAAAGTCAAAGATAGCACACAGAAAAAATTGGGAATCTGGTTTTCACATCCCACTGCCAGTTATTGAAGCATATCTCCATTTGCAGTCTCTCTTTCTCAAGCCTCTAGTTGTTTTTTGCCTGATAACCTTTTCTTCGCACTGTAGCAGAGCCCTTGCTGTGTAGCCATGTGCATGTGGTTCTGGTTACAGTGAATTCTGTGTGATTGCAGTATTTGCTTCCCATACAGAAAATATTGTAGACAGACTGATCTCTGAGGGAGAATTTTTCAGAGCTTTAACTGATTTGCAAATGTTGAGGCCAGTCTGTAGTTCTCTGAACAGGTTCAGCTGTAGTGATGGATGTGGAAGTCTACTGCAACAGGATCTCTACATGTGCAGTTCCACAAGTGATGGATTTTGTTTGATCATAAACTGAATGTCAGTGATTCACAAGACCTCCATGATGCAGGGGGCATGAGAGATTCCACACAGTGCTCTTATGTTTTATCAAGGATTATTGCCGTTGGGTTCTCATATCTGTTTTTACAAGTGATACAGTTACTTGGTTAGCGTGTAAACTTGCAAGAGCTTGGAACCAAGCAACATATGAAATACAAATCTGTGGTTTTTAATAGGTTAGTAGACTCATTAACCTAGCAGTGGCTTTAAAATATTCATAATTACATTCTTATTGACTGCATTATTGAAGTTGGTAGCCACAAAATTGCATTTCTCTACCATAGGACATGTGTGCTGCCTCTGCAGTAAGCAAACATTTGTTTGCCTTCGCAGAAGAATCCCACCAAGGAACTTTAGAGCGCAGCAGGCTTAGGCTCTGTATTCAGAAACTTTCTGCTGAAGGTTACTTTAGGGCTTCATTGCCCTTGAGTAATTTGTGGCATCTGATTCATTTTCCACTGGCAGCTATATGTGAAGACGATGCTAACAATATGGCAAAGACTTTGAAAAAGTGTCAGTGAGGAGCAGAGAAATGTGAAAATTCATGCCCTTGGATTGACTTTAAAAACAACTTTTTTTTTGCACAGATAGTTTCTTATTTAAATATGCATCAAACACTACAGTGAGTATAGTCATATCACTTGTGATATGTACATTAGGCAGCTTTTTTAAAAGTAACTCACACAAAATATTATTTATTTAAGCGACCTTGAAAGCAGGGTCTAATTGCTTATCATTTGACAGAGCTTACAATAGAAAAGAATATGACATCCTTACAATGAGTGGTACTTTATTCCACAATTACTCCTATTCTTTCTATTGAAAAAAAAAAAAAGGCTGACAAGTGTGGAGCTATCATAAACTGAGACGAAGTTCAGATTTTGCTCGAAGACAGCTTCGTACCTACTGTTGTCAAGAAGCAGGGGTTGCTAGGAATGCTTTAGGTAACTTTTGATTAGATCTACAGGAAAGAAAGGTTGACTGCAATTCTTCAGTTGCATTTAAGCAGGATTTCAGCGTAAATCTTAAATGGCAATGGACTAATGAATACCTGCATTTCAGTTTCATTTTGCTGTAGTTCAAACTTGAAAATCAAAATCATGTGACACTGTTTTAAAATGACTGTTAATAATTAGAAAAATATTCTTGACTTTATAGAATGTTGGAAGTTGTTATTGCTGCTACTGCATTATAGATAATCTAATTTGTTATTTTACTGATCTCTGGGGATTAAGGTTTGTCAAATTGCAGGTTGCTTTACAAGTGCACGAGTTCCACACATCTGCCCAGTTCCACACATCTGTGTGTGTGCCCCACACACAGCTACTTTTTTGCCAAAGGATACCTGCATGGCTACTTTTCCATGTAGCATGGAGCACAGCACTGAGCTGGAGCTGTTACTGTGCAGCACAGAGCATCTCATTCTGGCTTTACTGTCATCCAAGTAGGCTAAGTTGGGAAGCGCTGTGTGTACTTCTACCAACTAAAATTCAGAGAATCACAGAAAACAGGATGAGAAAGGACTTTGGGAGTTAGCAAGTTTGTAATTGTGCCCGTGGCAAGGTTGTTTGTAACTCTGTTTTCATAGAGAAAGCAGCTTAAAGTCTAACCAAAATCTATCTTGCTACCATCCTGCTCATGTAGAACAGACGTGGAGAATCCTTTGCAACATGTTTTACATATTTGGAAACATTTATCACATCTCCATTTTCTCTTCCCTTCACTGCAGTAACCCAGTTCTTCCATTGCTGGTTAAGTTTTCTAGGGCATGGATTATTCTTTTTGCTTTTTCTGGCCTTTCAGCAACTGATCCAAATCTGTGCTAAAGTCGAATGCCCAGACTGAATTTACTATCAATGCTTCTGAATAGAGTGAAAAGATAATTTCAAAACCCTTTATGTATGTTTCAGGATTATGTTTGCTTTTTTAGTTACTAAAACCTGTATTGGTGATTTTGGTGCCACTGAACACACATTTGTGACTTGTAGCTCAGTAGATGACTGCCATTATAAGGGAAGGCTGCCCTACTTTAGCAAGTTAATTCATCAATTAAATTAGCTAAACATTTATATTGCTGACATCTGGCCAGCAGAACGGATGTGTCTTTGTTCGAATAGAAATCCACAGAAATCAAAGGTCATGCTCAGAATAAGATTATAGCATCATAATCTCATTACTTGAGTTGGGAGGGGGCTGTTGAGATTAAAAAGAGAAAGAAATGGAATGCAGTGTACACTAAAAATGGTATTTGTTACAGAGCAAATGCAAAAGGAAGAAATTAGAGGAGACATGCCTGATTTGAACTTCAAAACAGTGAAAATAGCATTTCATTTCTATTTTTATTTCAAAACACATCTGAGGAAAGAAATAATGTAGATGGAGACAAAAAGAGACTTCTAAGTGCTTTTCTCTTCAAAATTTATCCAACTGAGAGATGGATGGCAGGGGATTTTATGCCCCAAACAGCACTTACAAGTGCTTTTGCTTTTTCAATACCATCCTTCGACTGAGAAAGGGAGAGAAAGAAGCAGACAAGGTGCCCTGACACATCACTTCTAAGTGATGTCTTTCCCAAAAGTATTCAAAAGACTGATAGAAGATTTTTTTTTCTCTATTGGATATTTATTTTGTTCTGTGACTTGGTAGAAATGAAGTTGGAAAATGAAGGGAAGATCTTGTGAATTTTTATATCCCAAGGTCAGGAAAACAGAAGTCAGGTTTTCTCCTCTGTTTCTTTTTTTCTTTTTTAAATGTATTGTTTTCTGCTGATTTGATAGTGATGCTGTGAGGCTTCTTTTGAGGAGCTCAGGTAAAAGTAAAATGGAATTATTTCCTTCATGTTATGCAACAGTAGTGGCAGTGAAAAAGATACAAGGGTAGGCTTTTATTTTCAGTATAGATCAAAACTGTGTGAGCTTGTGATTAAAGCAAAAATAATCTAATAATGTAAGAAAAAGAACGGCTCAGCTTAACTATTTTGAAGCAGCAGAATCTTAAACTGACATGATCACCCAAAACTGTTGTGCAGAGACAGAGTATTCTCAGAGCTGAACTGAAACGTAAACTGCGCAGAGAAGATCTCAGCAACGCTGAAGAACATGCTTCTTCATCTCTTTCTTTAAAAAGGGTTGTTTGCACTGTTTTATAAGCTGACCTGACCTTCCACCTCCTCCAAAGTGCAGCCACTGTTGTCATACAATACAATTTTACTGTAGTTGTACCGTTTCAAACCCACAAATCATTCCTTCATGAACCTGGAGAAACATTAGTTAGCCTTGCCAGCCCTTTTACCTCATGTTCAGGCAATAAAATCCCTATGGAACAGATGCATTGCATGTATATTACTAGGCCAGGCATTCCAGACAGTTGTCACTACTTGGTTTCCCTACCAGAAATCTTCAGAAATTAAGCTTCTGTCAAGCTGTTCCAACTTCCAGGTGAAGCTGAACCATTCTTCAGCTGCAACCAGGATTAGAAGTAGTTGGCTTCCCATCTTTGCATCTTCCTGCAAGGCAGTAGAAGATTTGTGTTCCTCTATAAGAATACAAAGCCCTGGAATCTGGGCTCTGAATTCCCCTGTATGGGGGTAGGGAAATGAGCTGTCACTGGAGAACCAGAGAATACTTCTTGGTGAGAAAGTCACACAGGCTGTTATAAGGTGGGAGTAGTAAAAACAATGAAATAAGGACACATGCCCTAAAGGTGTGTGTACATAAGTTTCTGTGTTGAGCAGGGAGCTTCTGATGTCCACATTAAAAATGCAGCAAGACTGAAATTCAAGTTGACATATTTACAGATACAACTATGGTTTCCTTTGACACCAAGGTCAGACTAGATGTCTCTTTTATCATGTGACATGGCAAGGAATCTACCTTGCACCTTGAATACTTCTGTAAGACTTGGAAATGCCTATGGGACTATGTTCCTGAGCTCCAACATCAGCAGGTCTCCTGTGTTTGCATTGATCAGGAGTTACACTTGAGACAGTGATCTAAGTACAAATCAGTATCTCCATCAGGGGGTCAGAACAGTTACAATCATTTCAACCAGAAAAACCCCAACCCTCCAAAGAAAGTAATATCAGAAGGCCTTTAAAGCAAACTAACAAATCAAAAATAAATATTCACCACAATGAAAAGATTTTTCATTTAAGCGTTTTAAAGATTCTGAAGAAAATTAAACATCTCAGCAAAACAGGAAGTTTATCCTGCAAGTTAGCGGATAATGTGACAGGAAATAAAAACTAAGAACAAATGGTCTATCCTTATTTAGTGTCAGGAAGGCAGAAATAAGACATGAAAGGATCTTTGACAGCCCTTCTCTGATCTCATCTGCTGGATTTAATTTTTTTACAGCCGTCTCATTCCTGAATATCAGTGGGATGGAGGTTTCAGACTGGTGTCACAGGAAGATGCTAACATAAGCATTATGTGCAACTTCAGCTACTAAAGAAATAGGGGGGGAAAAAAAAAAAGGGAAACACGTTGCCAGTCTAAGGCTGAATATGTGCTAAGTAGTGGGAATTGTAAGGGTTTGCATTTTTTGATTTGTCACCTAAAGGTTGCCTACATTTCTGTTCAGATTTGGCCTTAGGTAGATGAGCATTTGTGAGATGATGAGGTAATGCTTGTGAGATTAAGAAGGCATTTACAAGGTTTATCTTGGCATTCAAGTGCAAGCCAAAATGTTAGCTACTTCTTGCCTGACATTTGTTATTCCCCATTCTTTGAAACAAAACAAACAAAACCCCAACAAAACGTCCTCCAAAAAGCCAGAAGGAACAGCTACTAACAAAGGCCCTGAAATATTTAGCCAGTAGTCTAATGTTTACATGCTGAATACAAGCCAAAGAGCTCTTGCCTGTGGAACAGTATTAAATATCTGACTGTACCTTTAATAGTGAGGATGATTGGAGGGATAACCATCTCTATTTGGCATGACATGCTACAGAAATTTATTGTTATGTTTTATGTATTTCTCATTGTGGAGTGCCTGTTCCAAAGTATGTAGCTAAGCCTAGTCAGGGAGCAAATCCCAAGTCAAATTGTTTCATGCATAAAGAAAGACAGTTTGGAAGGCACGAGTCATTAGAGGGAAAGAATTTTTCATTTTAGTTATGCAACTTAATTTCTTTTCACTGTCTCTCCTTTGCCTCTCTAAAATATTGATAGAGGTTATAATTTCTGACAGTGCTGTTGATTGTAACATGTAAGTAGTATCCAACTTCTGAAACAGACAGTCTGATATCGTGGTGGGGCCTATCACATAGTGACAGGATTGGAAGGTGCAGCTGAATGAGCGTATAATTTGGTATAAATGAGAATCTTGAGTCTAAAATTAGAGAAAGTTCAGATCTGCACACAAATGTCACCGCTCTCAAACAAGTTCTGAATTTCAGCAGTGATAGTTGAAGTGGGGGATACTGAGCAGCAATGTGTGATTGTAGAGACACAGATGAGAGCAAAGCCCTTCCTCAGCCATTTAGCAGAGTACCAAGCAAGCACATGGATTTTAATTCTGCCAGAAGATGGTTTTGTCTCATGTTGCTTCCCAGCAAATCCTAATTTGGAGTTCTTTCCATCACTGGCATTAGTGATGGCTACCATCAGACACCTGTTGTCTCACTGCTGATGGCAGATTGATCATACGATGCAAGACAGAGAAACAGCCTTACAAACCTTGAATCATTGTCCTTAAATAGAGTATGTTTTAGGCATTAAATTTGACTCAAGGATTTTAGAACCGTGGACTGCTTTCTCTTTAACAAAGATTTCAGAGTATTTCAAAAGCAGGAAAAATTTTTTGTGCATATCTATACTTTGTTGCGTTTCTTTTTTAATAAACCTTTTCTCAAAAACAGTTGGTTTAGTTTTTTTCTTGAAGTTTTTCCTGCTGCTGGTAATGTTCTGAATAGCTCTGTGCTACATGGAATCAAAATTGTTTTGGCATTAAAATAATGCATAGCATTAAATGTTTTGTTTCAACAATAAAATGGGAAATAATAACTTCAGAAAATAATTATGTTATTGGATAGGCAGGACTCTGGAATTAATTTGTGAGGTGCATTGGTTATCCTTAGAGTTAATTACATTTTGATTTGAAATGTATTTATGTGGAAGTAAACTGCAATGTGTTTAATAGCCACTGTATCTGGGTCACCCAAATAGCATTTAATCCACCCCACGTCAAATGGTTTGTGGGCAGAAGGGTGTCCTGGGAATATCAAGGCTCAGCAAGATAGCAGCCACTCTCTTTACATTTAACTTCTTAATCAACAGGTAAGAAGAAGAAATGGTTTGTGTCTGGTCAGCTCTCCATGAGCAGCAGCCAGATCCTTTGCCCTTTCCAAATGCACTCTGAAGAAGAGTGAAACCATGCTACTTGTTTTGCCCATTAGATAGCATTATCTCTGTGGAATGCCAATTCATATCTCCTTGTGCCGTGTGTGGTTCTCTCACATATGGGATTTTAATAACCTTCATGCTGTTATGAATTCGTAAACAGGGCTGATAGAGGAAAAGCACCACAGGACTTTATTTTTTAATTATTGCTCTTTTGAAAAACAGGATCTGCAGGGTTTTTGCAAGGGTCTTGTGACCAAACCAGCAATTGTTTTGCTGCTGCAGTGAGATTATTCCAGGGGGAGGGGATAAATACAATATTTTCATGTGGTACAGTTTTTCAGCATTGATTTTCAGCATCCTACATTTCGTAGCCACAATAATTCTGCTGTGTTATAGTTGGAGATTTGCAGGTCTGATTGTATGGGAGTTTTCCCCATTTTTCTGGAATGCACTGTGCTTTTGATTTTTGCAACATGCCTCTTCTCCTCCTCCCTCTCCTCTGTCTCAGCCTGTGAAGCCACAATTTTCCGCTCAGTGGACACGAGCACATGGCAGCAGTCTTGTTTCTTTTCTGGAAAAGACCTTTCCATTCTGGTTCAGTGGAGTTTGGTCTTTCTTTTCATCCTTTACCTAGCCCCAGAGCCCATTAGAGCTGCTGCTTCTGCATCTCAGCCATGTTCCAGTCCAGGTAAAGGCACTACTGTTAATTAGTAGAAATATAAATAATGACAAAAGCTCAGAGTGTTGGTCTTCAGGCATGATTTATCACCTTATATTCACTACTAACAGCCTTAGAAAGAAGACCTGTGAGGAGGATTCAGCTGAAATTCACAGTGTCTTCAAATGTCCTATGGAGGAATGAGCCTGAACTGTTTGATGCAGCCGTTTTTGCAGCCCTGAACTAGTTCACCATGCCAGGAGGGAAATTGCACTGTGTTGCCTGCCTATACCTTGTTCCACACTGTCTGGAATGAACCTGTGGTTGTGATCTCAGGTAATTCTGGATTCCAGTCTTGTAACCATGCGTAATAATATTTTATCTGGAATAAGATTTATTATGTGTAGGTGCTGTGCAGAATTATCGTATGACATGCAGATGAAATGTTATCATCCTATTTTTAAATTAGGACTGTTTATCTCTTCTGCTGTATTTGGTATGATTTTGAGTGTGTCAGGCAGTAGAAAGAACCAAGAACAGAGAAGAAAAAAGAAAATAATTTTTCACTGATTATTCAATTTCCAATATTTGTTGTGGTTTTGGGTTCCTTTCTATTTTGGGATTCCTCACAATGTTGAATAGTCCTCACTACTAAAAATATGTGCTGTCTTTTTCATTAAAATTCATCTTACTTCCCCTTAGTTCTCAAAGTGATAAAATTACTGAAAAAATATTTTGGAAATAACCTCTGGAGACCATCTTGTCCAACGTCATCTATGAAAAGGACTAACATCAAGGTTCAGTCAGGTCTGTGACTCTTCAAGCTTTGAAATTCTATAGGGATAGGGACCACAGAATCTTTTGGGCACTCATTCCAAAGCTTAATTGCCCTCTGTTACAAAGGTACATTCCTTGGAGAAGGAGCTCTTTTTTAGTGAGATATGTATAGTCCATCGCTATCTTTTTTAGCCACAAGAACACTGTGAATGTCTGACACCATGTTTGGTGGGGTAGCTGAACATGCACACACAGTTTTCATACTTCATCTATAATTCTGCAGTGGTATGACTCAGAGAGAGGGGATGCCAAAACTTTCACATTTGCTTTGTAAATATTTTCCTGGAATTAAATTAATACATAATCTAAATGCCTCATCCCTCTCTTGCTGCTTTCAGTTTTGTTAATATATATATGTACATACATACACTTTTTTTAATGTCACTCATCAGACAAGAGAATGTAGAACTAACATGACTACGGAAAAGTTTTCCCGTATATGCTGTCCATAGAAATAAAGAAATGTTTTTTCTGTATGAGCCAAGATTTGTTACTGTCCTCTTGGCTTTTCCCTCAGGATACACTGTAATCTGGGCATTCCCTTTGAATTATTATTTTATAATTATCTGACTTCAGTGGAATTTTTTTTTTTAACTTAACTGTGTACTGTAGTCCCTCAGACCTCTGTAGTGGTGAGGTGGAACTTACCCTGTCTCGGTCCCAGTGTGTGGTTGGGAGCTCTTAACAGGTAGAGGTGCAACAGAGCCTGCAGTATGGAGCAGCATTGTTCCAGGAGGGGGAGGAAAGGAGAGGCACAGCCTGTTTGCTGTAGCAGGCAGTTATCAGCCTTCCCTTACCTCTTCCCTCTCTAAGCCATCAGTTGACATGCATTTTGCCATATTCATAGTGCCATCAAGCCACAGCTGTCATCAGGCAGATGCTATCAGAGGGCACCAATTTTCTCTCCCTTATTGCTGTCCCAGAACCTGTTTGTCAGAACCGTAGTAGTCGTTGCTGTATCAGTGTGAGTTACAGAGCCACTGATGAGTTCAGGTGTTGACCTTTAAGATTGCTTTTCAAGTTTCAAAGATCCTGCTGTCATTACAGACCTTGGAAACATTAGGAGTCACAAACTACATTTAAGTCAACAGTTTAAAAAACAAAATGAAATTAAAAAACCTACACAAACTCTGTGCTGTCTCAAGCCAGATAGAAATGTAGGATCTGGTTTAACCCATTTGGTGCCAGCAAGAACAGGAAGATAACATGGCCTCCTAGATTTCCATTCCAGGAACAGACTTTGGGGTGAGAAATAGTTTCAGACTTCAGGAAAGTCCACACAGCACAGAACATTATTATGTGAGCTTGCAGAATAACCTACATCCTTTTCACAGGTTGAAGCAGAATCACAGCTGAAAGGTCCCTGCTGCCACCCAGGCAACAGAGCAGCAATGGAGATCTTGTAATGTCTCAGTATATTTCCTTGAGGTGTTTCATTTTGTGGTCCCATGTCTAAATTTAACCTTAAGAGTATGTGTTGTTAAGCCCAGCCCTGCACAGATCCTCACCCCAGGCTTGACATGTCACGTGAGACGCTTCTTTGCTGTTTTTCTTGCTGCTGTCCTGAGTCTGTTTACAGATAGAAAATTTGTCCATATATGATCTGCAAATCCAAATTTGTCTTCCCAAAATTCTGACATTAGGTGAAGTCTCCATGAAATCTCTGGTGATGTTAGTGACAGTTTTGCTTTTAACTGTAGTGGAGGCAGTGGATGTGCCGTAGATTTCCCAAGGAAGTCAGGTACATTACAGTGTATGAAGGACTAAAAATTAATTTTTCTCTTAAACATTTAAATTTTAGGTAGAAGAGCTATATGATCGTAAGTACCCGTGTTGGAGGTAGGGTTGTTTATATCTTACAACTATGTCGTTGTCAGGCCAGACTATATAGTGCAGAAAACATTGACAGGGTTTATTGTTTTCATATATTAATAAGATTTTGTTTTGCCATTGCTTCTAGCATGTTTCACCTCATAACTTATCACCTCATTTGTTTGTGTGTGTTATTCAGCACCTCAGGCCTTGGTTTAGTTCTGAGCTCTGTTATGTCCTGCATAGGCCCTGTTGACTTCAGTAAGATTTGGCAGAGCCCACAGGGGCTTTTCTTCAGCAAAGGTTTTGAAGAGAGGAGACAGTGGGGCTGGTGTGGGATGTGGCAGCAGCAGAAGCTGCACTGTCAAGATCCATGAGAAGGGAGAATGGATACTGAATAATCTTTGAATAATTTATAAATCATTTAACCCCAGTAGTTTCCATTTGAGGGTGCTTACTGAATTATTGCAGGTATTGTTAGTTCATGATAAAAACCAGTGTCTGCATGGAATTTGAACTCATTAAAATATGGTTGATGGACATATGCACTGCAGATGTGATGTAAAAGCAATCAGAAGGGAGTATATGCACAGCAATTGTTTCTTTTGAAAGGGACCTTTAACTTCAAAGTTTTAAAATATGCAGCTATGATTCAACAGCTTTCATTAATGACTTAAAGTACCGTAAAATAAATCTCCCTAATTACTCAGGCAGAACTCTCCAATCCAGTTTAAATTTCTGTCCCAGTGCCATAGTATTTGAAATTTCAGATATCTGAAAAACATTATTTAACCTTGTGTCTTTCTACAACAAAAATCATTTTATGATCTTTAAATAAAAGGTATTTAAAATATTTCAGCTTTTTGGACTAGGGCCTTTTAAGTGAGGATTTAACCTGAAATGACATTTTTACAGAAGATTTTAAACATTTATACAGCTGACAGTTACAAAGTGGTACAGAAAATATTCCCAAGATACCAGTGAGGGGAAAATAAATTAATGTGTCCAGAAGCAAGTATGTATTCTCTCTTAGATAAGGCATTCTGCAATTAAAAACACTGGACTTAGAAAGCTTCTTAAGGCTTATTTTGTCAAATGAAAAATGCCACTGGTGTTAATGCTATTGTAATAAACCTTATTGTTATTCCTGGCATGGATATTTTTTTTTAAAATTTCAGAAAAATGGATAATTAGCATTTTAGCTTATCACTTTCCTTCCATGCATACAAATAATTTGACGGATAGACCACCAAGAGAGACAAAATTAAATAATAGGTCTAGACAGCATGGAATTGAAATAAATTAGAGGTTAAGCTTCCAGCCTGCTAGGTGGATTTTCAGGGGAAAAAAAAAAAAAAAAGAGGAGGGGGAATAGAAAATAGTTCTGTCAGTGTTTCCTCCTTAGCTTGATACCACTTCCCCATATCAAATCCCAAATAAATTGACCTGAAATAAGACATGAACTTCATATTAGAAGTCCCCTAATTTATTTGTGCATTTGATTTTTTTCAAATGTATTTAGATTAGAGGCCTAACAGGCATTCCTGCATCTGTGATTCAGCCAAGTAAGTTCCTACGTAATGGTCCATGATTAATGGTGAGTGCTGATAATAGGAGGTTATTAGAGAATGCAAACTTGGAACAAATCTGCTGTATACATTATATACTTTACCGCCATCTGTGGTTATTTATAATAAATACAAATTAAAGCCAGTGGTTAGAGTAATTGATGTTTTGCATATGTGACGGAGAATTCCTTAGACATAGTCTTAGAGTAGGTAACTTCATAGTGAGAATTCTCATTAATTCTTTTGCACATATACTTATTATTACTTGCAAACAAAAAGATTCTGTGGAGAGAGGTATTTTGGCCTTGGTTGCTTTCAAAGATGTCATTCTGAAGTCCACCCTGTGAGGAAGGGTTATGTGTTACTTGTTACCTCTGCTCTGCTGCCACACACATTATTGGATGTGAGAAATTGTTTTTGTCCTTTTGTACTGAGATTCATTTGCTATTCAGCCTATGTGCTAACGGGATGTTCCTCCCTTTTATGTCTCCTGGAGTTGTAAGTGACATTTGAGCTTCATGTGTTTTGTATTGTTTGCCGAGCAAATACGCCTGTATAGTGAAGAAACTATTTTTATCTTCCTTATTGCCAGATACAAAAAACAGAAAAGAAATGCAATATAAACAGAGAATTGCAAAAGATAAAGTAAAACTAAACATTATGATACTGATAACTGTCTGAATCAAGTGGCATATTTGACTGGTAGTAAATACTCTTGCAAATACAGTCCTGCAGTGGAGTGATGGAAGTGCCATAGTTGTGTTGTGCTCTGAGTTGTTTATGATGTTTGATGGACAGTTGCTCATTTATTTTGTGTTTTCCCTGTAACTTTTGTGTGCAAATCTAGAGTCATCATGTGGTAACGAGGGCAAGTGAGCAATGTGGTGGATGTTAAGATAAGTCATTTATTGGATTCAGGATTCAGCAAGAAGTATTTGGTTGGAAGAATTCACAGCTTTTGAACTATTATAAAGTCGGGATATTTAAAGCCTGTATATTTGTAAATGGGTAATAGATGGAGTGTCAGAAACATTCTGGATTTTTATGGTCGTCAGCTAAACCTCTGGGATAAAGTTAGGAATACTCTAGGACTACTGTAGTTTGTTTGGTTTTCCATTTTGAACTGCTGTTAAATTAATTGTTTCAGACTGTTTTTCAGAGGGAATCCTGTTTTAGTGCCTGTCTTGTGGACATACTGTATAGGGTGTGCATGATGGAGTTTGCCTTCCTTCTATAACAATTAAATCCTCAGCAGTGTTTGACATGAGCATTTCCAAGTATGTTCTTGGGGCATGCTTCATACTTGTGTTTTTATGCTGATTTTGGGTTTTTTTACGTGCCAAAGAATATGCAGTGGATCTGGAACTGTAGGCATCTGCATGCCTACAGATGTCAGGGTTTCTGGTTACCTACAACTATAGTACTATGTGCTGGAGTCAACATACCCATTTCCATCTGTCTTCTGCTCGGGCAGTTGCAGTGTAAAGGAGAAAAGGTATTCTCTCTGCCTACTGCTGAGTTATTTGATTGACACATCTGATGAAGCTTTCTTCATGACTTTTAGTTTATAACTTAACAAATATGTTTAGGTGTTTTGGTTCTTCTCCTTTGCTAGATTTCATTCCCAAACATCCTTCTTTATCCTCCTGGCTATATATCAATATTTTACTTTTTCTCAATTCCTCTTTCTCCTTACATGTTTCTCTTTTAAACACTAAACTACATTCTACCTTTTTGTAGGTTCTCTGAAATGTTTTCTGTCCTCTCTTCTTATTCAGTATCCCATTTTAATTTGTCACCCTTTTGTGACATATTCATTCATGTTAATAAGAGCATGTCCCTTCTGCCATCCTGCCTTGAGAGAGTTTGCTAACTACCTGGGACAAAAACTTTACTCAGATTTTGTCATCATGAGGGATTGACATTTCAATTTTTGCCTTAGAATAGAAGAAAATACATAAAAAGACTTGGTTTTGTTCTTTTTAGGTCATATACTTGACTCAGTTTCTACTCAGTTTTCTCACCTAGATTTGGGGCATTTATTTTTCAGCTCTCAGTATCATGAGATGTACTTGATTCTTGCCTTATTTCAAAGCTGCCTATATTGTCCCCAACGGCAGCAGCAAAATCAACACCACACTGGTGAGCATTTGCTCTGCTGTATCTTGAAAGAGGTAGGAGCTGGCATGGAGTTGCCTGGAGCTGTCTTAAAAGTGAGAAAGATGACACTGCATCACTTTGCACAGTGGTTCATGTTTGGAAGGTTTGAGTTTGTGGGTTTGGGGATTTTTTTTTTCCTTTCCATGCGAAAGAAAACTAAAATGTTTCAAAAATACACTTGCTGATTGAAAGTTTAGATGGGACAGGTGACTCTGTCATGCAAGTTTCAACCTCTGCCCAAAGTCTGAGTTTCATTTCTTTTTCTATGTCTTTACCAATGGGATCAGGAATCCACAAGATACTTGTTCAAGCAAAGGACTGGTACAGCCTTTAAGGAGCTGTAACATGAGTTGCAAATCAAATACCTGTTCTGTAACAACTGCATCAGTGTATATAGAAAGAATTTCAACAGTGGTTATTTAGTCTCTTACTGTAGGATTAGTCCCATTAAGTGCCTCCTATGGATTGCCTTCCAGTTCATTCAATATAAATAAAAACTTCTTGCTAGCATCATGTACATATCAGTGACGTTCATCTAAATAAAATATCCCAGGCACTTGAGTCTCAGGAAAAGTCTTATGAAGAGACAGATCATATTCTATTTATTTGGAAATGGGATGCATGTTGATGTAGGTGCTTATTTCAAAATAATGTCAAAATGTTAAAATCTTTATGAAATCTTAATGTTAAATTTTATGAAGACAGAGATGTTTGCTAGGATGTGAAGCTGAGGGCTAGGACCCTCAGCAGTTTTTTATCTGCTACTGCAGATAAAAAACTACAATGCTACCATAAAAGGGAAAGGGGAAAACCCACAAACACAGGGTAATCACAATGTGGGTTTTTATAATTTTTATTGCTTGATGTTAGTAATATAATGTGATTTATATGCAATGCTGTATTAAATTGATAGCTCTTGCTGAGTGAACATGCAAGTACTATTTTTCCTTTGCTTTAAATGTGCTGAATTTTGTGTTGGAGAAGCCTGGCAAGTCTTTTTTCCCAGTCAGAGGTCTGAATAAAGTGAATAAGTATAGATAAAAGTGTAGTTTAATCACTGAAACACAGTAAAAATTAAAATACATTTTTTGCTTGTAAAGTAGAGAAAAGCAATAAAAACAATGCCAGACGGTTAATGCCTCTCTTGTACCTTTCATTTCAAAGACCTCAAAAGAACATCAAGAAGAATAAAGTCAAAATCTATTCCCTATTGGCATCATTATAAATGTTGTATCCTCTAAAACTCTAAAGACATCCAAGAAGAGTAGAGGAATAAATGGCATTGAAATAAAGAAAGTCTCTCTAGAGCTTTGTTCAATCGGCTTTGTTAGAATTCACTCAAATAGGATGATTATAAGAAAAGATCTCATTTGTTTCAACATTAAAGGAGCAAATTAATATGTGGCAAGCTGCTAATAATTGCCTCATTATGTAGTGAATGGGTATTGCGTCCAATTTACAAAATTACAATCATATTGTTAAAGTAACAACTGAGAAAGTTTAGTCTGAATTTCCCAACTCTCAGTATGATGAGTTCTGGGATTCAGAGTGAAACTGTGTTGGTACTTTGAGATCTCCAGTGCACCGTTGGCCTGTAGCACTAAGAAGTCACAGAAAAGATGAAGGTTTTCATTAGTAGAATTTTCATCTGTGTAGGTCCTGAGCTGGATTTGGTCCAGCTGAAGAGTGAATCTGACAGTCTCTGCTGAGGCTGGAGCTTGGCATATGTCTGGTCTGTCAAGACATTGTTTTGGTGAACCCCACGGCTTCTGCTGAATTCTTGGCCAAGTGGTTGAGAGATCTGGCCTGAGATCATCCTCATCCAGGACTTCAGCAGACCTACAGGTCTGTGGTTGAGAAACTTGGTGATCTGGGATCTGTGTCATTGGGAAACCCACCCATACAAGTGGTCCTGTAGCTGGACTTTCAGTCTCTTGGTGAAGACATTTGAATTAGTGGGGGAGTTGTTTCAAATTAGTAAGTAAGCAATTTTCCAAATACTGAAATCCTGTGTGAGAATCGTGTTTTGTGACCCACTTAAGTTAGATTTGCTTGTGACCTTTTCTAATTTTGACTGATTTTGTTATTTAATGATTTGACCTTTGATTCTGTGAAGCCACTTCAGTGCTAAATGCAGAGATTTAATAACTAGAACTGTTTGATAAGTGACCTTTATTACACAGCTCTTTCTCTTTGCTAGAGAAATGGCACTGTTTTGCAGGTTCTAATCCACCATTTTAATTATCTTTTCTATTGTCTGTAAGCTTGCACAGGAAATGGAAAGGTCAGACATTTAATTTTCTTTACTGATTAAAATATTAGCGTTCCACAACGGTTACAATGTATCATTCATGAAAAAGGTGGGACAATTTGTCAGAATCATGCCCAGCTGCTATGCTGAGGACTTCCACATCCTTCTGGTCAGAAACAAAATGAGTAATTTTCTAGCAGCAATAATAGCTCAGGCCCTGTGGTGTGTAGAGGTGAACTACATGTCTAAGTACATGAAAAGAGAATAAAAGGTGAATGGTTCTCTCATATATTTATGATCATATATTTATGATAAGTGAATGAAGATCTTGTGAAAGTCAAACCCTGAACTGACGTTCTTGATCCAGAGAGCAAAAACAGAACAGCACAGGTTTCTGTAAAGCCCTGCCAGTCTGTATCAATCCCACTGCTGCCAGATCATCTCTGCAGATGAGAGGGCAGCCTGGACAGCCTGCCAGACCCATCTTTGGTTTATCTGATAAGGCTGCTACTGAGTTAGTCTTTAATTGCTATCCTGGTGTTTTTGATGCAGATACCTCTAAACAGTTGTTGTTAATTGCAAAACAGATCACCAAGAAGGCACATTTTCTTTAATTTTCCGGTTTCCATTGCTCTGCATTCTGTGTAAGAATTGTCTCTCTGCTTCTGTTCATCATTAATACAAACAAAACAGCAAGTTAAATGGAAAAGTGGTAGTTTTTCATGATGGTTTGGGCTATCCTGGGCAACCTGGCTGACAAAAATCTACATATGGGGAAAGGGTGTGAGGTATGTGGGGCCCCAGAGTATGAGGTGAGGGGAAACAATAGCCCATCACTCCAGCTCCTCAAGGTTCATAGGGAGCTGTCAACTGTGTCCTAGTTCAGTAGCAGAAGCAGCACCAGCAGCTACCCAGGGACTTCCCAATTTCAACCTCTCAGACACTGAAATCCCTGTACCTGAATGGCTCCTGTGGGAGCCACCTGACAGGGTAGCTGTTGAGTCTTAAAAGTGATGGGACAGCCATACATGAGCTGGGCTTTATTAACAAACAGGAATGTTGTGTTAAATGAGGAACATGGGGAAGCTACTGTACAAGGATTTATGTGCATTACTGACACTGCCTCTTTTATTTTTGAGACTCAAGCCACCACCACAGGCTGCTGGTCTGTGTCCATATGGGGTTCAATGAAAGAATACTGGTGTATGTTTTCTCATATATTGAGGATGATGCAAAAAGATGATTAAGTCAGTGGACGATTCTGGAGTCTGTGGAGTATCTGTCATGGATGTCAGTCAGTCTCTGAACTCTGTCTGGGATCTGTTGGGAAATATGCATAGTTAGACACATAAAATCTCTCTACATTGTGAAAAAATACTTTTTCTGAGATAGAACTGGAAAAGGGTAAGCCTCTGCCTCTGTTGAAGAGGAGCAGATTGTATGTTGACCTAGTGCAAGCATTCAGTATTATGAAAGCACTTTATAAATTGGAACAAGATAAATGAATCATAACAAAAGAGCTAGAAAACCAGGGGACACAATTGCAGGAATGAGTGTACTCAGTTTATTCGAGCAGAACAGTTACACTCTGAATAGAAAATGTGCAGTGCATTTCTAAGCAAGGTCAGAAAATCAAATAATTCCAAATTTAGGAGAGCAGTTCCATTTTAATGCAGGAGGAAGAATTCTGTGGGAAAAAAAAAACAACAAACCATCATTGAGGGTGAGACAAACTTAAATGGAACCAGATTCTTGACCAAATTGGCTTTTCCTATCTAACAGTTTCATATTCAGCATTTGTTAGTTTGAGAGTTCACCCTGAAAGCTATAAATTAATCTATTGGGACTTTAACAGTTCCCTTCATGTTAGGATATGAGTTATGCTCATGGATTTGTATAGGTCACCCAGCCATGTCCTCATAATGTATCTTAGAGAGAATTTCTGTAACTAAGCGGTAAACAGAAAGACTGTTGTGTTCAGCTGCATCTCCTGGGATTTCATCCCTGCTGTCAGAGAGCTGTGCAGGACAATGCTCTAAAACTACAACAGCTATAAAAAAAAAAGAATGGTGTTCGGTAAAGGAAACATTGCCAATGCTTTTGCATACAATCAGAAATCTTTAGCTACTGATGAAACAAGGAAAGAATGTTTTCATGAACCATTCACATAAATCAAATCAATCACAATAAGAAAAATCTTTGAAACTGTAGATTTATTGCAGAAGTCTTGCAGTATTCATCTTAGTTCAGTACAATATTTGTCATGCAAAGAGAAGATATTTTAGCTTTTACAATTTGGCTCTCTTCAGATGTTTATCTCTTGTCCTTATACTGTGTACCCTTATCAAGGAATTTGTTGTTTTGTCAGCAACGGCATCCTAAGGTTAAAGCAGTCAAATGTAGCCAGGATATTCATCCACACCAGCTAAATGAGATGTGATTTTGAAGAGAAATAACCACAAGTCTAATCAGAAAAGCACCCAGGATTCTGTCAGACTAAATGTCCAAAGAACGTGAAGGGAATTACTACTAAAAAATATTAAACTGCAGTCAGTAGCTCCCAGCTATGAGTATGACAGAGGATCAAGTCTGTGACCATACAAAAAAATTGTATGTGATCTCTGGCCTGGATGATCTTCTGTAGGGTTTTTTGATGGATTTAGCATTCATTTGATTTAGATTTATAATTGAACTTCTCCGATTTAAATACAGGGCATTTCCTTTTAGTCTCTTCATACAGAAGAACAAAAAAATCTATTTACTCTTTATACTTTGACAAATGGAACATCAGATAAGTCTCTATATCTCTTTTAGGTACTTTTCCCTATTTTCGATTAATTCTGGAGAAACAGCTCCCTAGAACATGACTTTGACTTCAGTTTTCCCAGGATTAAGTCCCTAGTTCACATGTCACCAGTTCATCTGCCTCTCATTTTTCATAGTTCATAACCCCTCTCTGGAGAGAGCAACATATTTCTCTGTCTACATCCCCTTTCGGACTGTAGAATTTCCGTACTGCTAGGTTGCTTTTTAGAGTTACATCTCCCATTTGACTTCTCTCACAAATTTAGGAACTCTTCATTCAGGCGCAGAAACACAGTGTATAGTTAAATTTCCAGCATTACTTTTTCAGTAGTTTTTTTCCTGTTGCTGACAACCCCTTGTTAAAAGAGAAGGCATTGATCTAAGTATTGTTTTCTGCTGCTTCTTTATTTCCTTGGGGTTTTAGTGGAAAGAGTAACATTTAGAGGAAACAAAGAAATGGTTATTTGTATAGTTGACTTTGCAGGGTGGAGTACAAAGGCAAAGATTGGAACTGCCTATTTCACTGAAAAGGTTTGCATTCTGAGCTTTGTAGTGGTAGAGTTTTCTAGCAGCATTACCACATGGGGATTGTGGTTTTGTTTTTTACAGAGAAGCATTGCTATTAATTTTTTGTACTGTTCCTGTCTTTCTATTGACTGAATTTTAGTCTTCTTGTTTTACAGAGAAAGACTTTCTCCTTGTTTCTGTTTCCTGTCTTCCAGCCTCTACAACTTGATTGTGATCTCTGTGCCATTGTTTCAAACTCGGGCCAGATGGCTGGCCAGAAGGTGGGAACTGAGATAGACAAGTCCTCCTGCATATGGAGGATGAACAATGCTCCCTCAAAGGGCTATGAGGAAGACGTTGGTAAAAGGACAACCATAAGAGTGGTCTCTCACACAAGTGTGCCCCTCCTACTCAAGAATCCCGAGTACTTTTTCAGAGAAACCAACAACACCATTTATGTGATCTGGGGACCTTTCCGAAACATGAGGAGGGATGGGAATGGCATTGTGTACAACATGCTGAAGAAAACTGTTGAGAGTTACCCCACAGCCAAAATCTACGTGACAACAGAAAAACGCATGAGCTACTGTGATGCAGTGTTTAAGCGGGAGACAGGAAAAGACCGGTAAGTCCTCAATGTGAAGAAATATTACCGTGTTTGACAAAAGATACATGAGAAAAGTCCATGCTGAATGCCAGCTACTAAACGAGTCCCCAGATATGTTTGTAATGGATTGTTATATGGTTTTGACTGTTATAAGCACTTGATGAGGCAGTAGCTAGGCCCCATTTACCCCACCTACGCTACCTTCTGTTCATTCCATTTCTGTTGGCTTCAGTCCCAAAAATATTGGATATCTTCCTGAAATGTTTTCAGAGCTGTGTGTTGTTTTCAGCTCAATTTACTATTGATTAAATTGACATTTTATTTGAAGAGGATAATCCTACACGAACAACATTTCCAAATATACAACCTCAGGATAATTCTGGATATTGTGTTTTCTTCTCAGTTAAGATTCACTGTAGCTTTTCTTCAAACACCAACCTCAGGGTTATACATTATTCCTCTTTCTTGGTGAAAATGGATTACCAGTGACTCTGTAATAGATTTATGTTTTTACCAGAATTATAATGAAATTCTGTTTTCCATGGCTGAGAATGTGTGTAGTAGAGTGAGGTCCACTGTATTGGCTAGCATGTTAAAAGCAGAAATTGGATTTGTGGAATCAAGACCACAAATTGCAGGAATTTGCAACCTAGCTGCAAAACTTCAGATTGTCTGTGTTCTGGCATGGAAGAACACCTGTCACATGTACTCACTTGAGCTAACTAGTAAGGAGTTCGCAGATCACTGCTGTGTCTTAATTTTTAAATTTGTGCACCGTGAATTTGAGGTAATGAATGACTATACCTGTTCTGACTAAATTAGAAATACAGGTATTCACAAACAGTTAAATGTACTTTGAACTTCTGACTTAGCTTTTGAAGTAGAAGAGCTTGTTCTCTCAAACTTGTTTCACTTTGTTATTAAACGATGAAATTTGTTTACAGTTGATTTTTCTTATTTTTGAAACAACTGAAAGGTAGGGAAGAGCTTGCCTCTCAGTTTGTTCACTGTGTGCACGTTGCTGTTGTGATTCTGGAGTCAGAGGGAGCTCATATATGTCATAAAGTTGTCAAGGTTATCATGGCTTCTTTAGTTTTGAACAAACTGATGAAGAGGCTAATAGAGAAAATACACAAGATCCATTCTGCAAAATTGACCTTTAATAATCCAAGTCATCCTGTTTACATATTAATCAAGATAAATATGATCATGAGTATACTATTACGTTGCTAAAAATAAATTGGTTTGCATTTATGAGTCAGGCAGGTCACAGTGACTTTACAATACTTGATCAAAATCCTTATTGTGAGACCAGACCTTGAAAAAATTTCCTGTATTTCCTTTGAAAAAATCTCATCATTCAATGTCAGAGTATCTGGATCTCCAGCCTAATCCATTCCTCTTCAGTGAATTAACACATCTCAAGCTTTTATGGTTACGCAATTAACACAATACAAATGCTTCTTTTCATGTCAAAAGCAGATTGAACTTCACTTCTCCCAGTGCTTATAACAAAGCCTTTAAGCAGCCCAAAGACAAAGTGGCCCATATTCTTTCTCCTTAAGTTTCACATTGTGAACAGTGGTAAATTTTTATGAGCCTGCCTCATGATCCACATCACATTGCATGTGCATCCCTTTGATACTGTGGAGAATCCCTGCTAGTTCTCACAGTGGCAATCATAAAATCCTTGTATCTACTGCAGCTTTCATTTTTAGTCCTAGTTTTGCCCATCAAATACTTACTGATGTTTTTAACATCATTTAATGCTATTGTCAGCCAGAAATAAGGGAGATGATTGGTTGTGTCACCATCTAATGCCTTCTGTATCTCAAGAAAGCATTCTGCAGTTCCCTGCTAATGGGGGTTCTCAGTTTGGAAACTGTTCCATTTTCTGTAACATCTTCAATTCGCAGGACCTGTCTCCTGTTTCTAGGGAGGGCCATGAGGCTGTTAGACGGATGTGGCATTTTTAGCAGCAGTAAATGGAGAGCACAAGAGATTTGTGGGTGATGAAAGTAGTTTCATGTGTTGTGCCAGGCTATTATGATGCTGAGGCAGATTCAGGTTCCTCAGCCAAATATTCCTTTGGTTCCTCAGAGAAACATCAACCCTTGCTTGGAATATTAGATTGAACAGAGGTCTGTTTCAGCATGTTCCCAGCAAAAATTCTGGAAGGAAGCCGATTTCAGCTCATATTTTAAAATGTACTGAGTGGATTGCTACAACATCTATTTTAGTTTAATCCTAAAATACTGTCTTTATATACATGTGTGGTACTAATGCATAGTAAGATTGCAACAGATTTCTAGTCTGTCGAACGTTTAATGAGCTTTCTGTTTCTACTCTTTAATGTACAATCTTTTTCGGTATTGAGTGGGACTTTTCAGTAGTTATATCCTTGTAGTGCTGAAGTTTTTAAAGGATGTGGTGAGAAGCAGCTAGCAGATATGTGCTGCTGTCACTTCTCTATTGCAAAAAAAGCTCTGGTCCTGCACCAGTGGCGTGGCAGGTTTATCCCTGACTTCACCAGGTGTAGGTTCAAAACCCACAGCTCTGGTAGTGACAAATGATTTATTACTGATCCATGGAAGAAACAAGAATTACCTATAAATAACATCCAACAAACAGGGTTGTATATTTTGTTATGAAGCATATTTTAATTCTACAGCAGTATGAAATAACCCTCTGATATGGGCTGTCCCCACTGGATAATTAACCTTGCATGTGTGTTAGGAATTTGGGGGACATACATTCTTTCTGAGAGTCTTCATTAGTGAAGCATTTGAGTTTAAAATGGTGAATGCTCATCCTCTTTGAATAGTTGTACATAAATAATATTTGTTAGCAGACAGTCACAATTTTTCATTAATGCATTTTACTTGGTACTTCCCTAGAGGGAACGTAAAGCTGGAAGCTTCTTCCAGTTCTTCACTAATGTTTTGGTGTATTAAGTGAAAGGATTTAAAGAAATATTAGGTAATTCCTTAATGTGGCACCTTTGTATGTACCTCAATCCAGATAAGAGGTTCTAAAGCCATCTGTATTTTTGCCATGCATTACAACTACAATGCAATATGGTATGATAACATTTAATTGGTAATAACAGGGAAAACCGTAGTCTTCATTAAAGCAGCAAAGCTAATTCTAGTCTGATAAAGTGCACTGAGCATCCCTAAATAGGTTTTAATTAGCTGGCACCAAAGCTGCACCACCCTTAGGGAGGGTAAAATTAATGAAAACTAGCAGCAAATAGATCAATGCTACTGGATGTTATTGCCTTAGGTGAAGGTGATGAGAAAGAAAGGAGTGTCTTTTAAGGATCATTTAGAAAACAGTCTGCGTTAAAAGTCACTTTCAGAAAGGAACGCTAAAATAAATCTGGGCTTTTATCAGTGAAGCAGTCTAATGTTATCTGGACTGCAGACTCTATTTGTGTTTATACTACAAACATCTCAGGCTAACCACTCAGGGCTGTACCTCTGAGTAGTGCCTCTGATGGCTCAGCTCCCCATCCCCTCTTGGGGCTGACAGTGTGATCAGGCTGCTCCTGCCCGCTGCACATGGAGGACATTGAGCCCCAACAACCAGCCAATACTGAGTGTGCTGAATCTGCTGAAAGGACAGCACAACTTGGTGTCTGTAGTCATTTTTGTAAGTAACTACTAAAAAGAGCCTGCTGAGCTCTGCTGAGGAGGTGTGTTCCAAGCTCCTGAAGTTCCTGTTAAGAGATGTGAGATAATGTTCTGAAACGCAGCCAGTTTGGTAGGCAGTTGACTTTCCACACACATTGTCTTAACTCTGGCAGCAGCCATCTTACACCTAAACAATTCAGTTCAATTCAACATTTTTTTTGAGATTATTAGCCACACACACATGTCTATGGGAGGCAGGTTCACTGAACCACATTTGAAATCAAATTACTGTTTCTGAAAGTCTTTTGTGAATATCATGGACAATTCTGAAGAAACTAAATTGCTCTTGTGCTTCTCCTCAGGTTGTTCTTAGTTTCCTCTGTTCATGCCAGATGGTGCTATGTGTTGGGTTGCGAGAAAGCTGTTTTATCATTCAAGGCAGAAAGATAGATCATTCTGATCACTGACTTGTGCATCAAGATTCAAAATTTGGGGGTGTGCTCAACCTGCTATTTTACTCAGTTCTGCTCACTAATTATTTATTACTCTGGTGATGTACGAGGTCTATATTATATCTCTGTCATTTAGAACTAGCAAATTGCATTCTTCTAAAGTTTGGATTGACACTGTTAGACAACGGCAGTCATCACAGTTTCACCTTAGCTAATATGTGTTTTTTCATGTGGCTGACTAATCTACATGAAGCTATAGTCTAGTAAAAATGTCAGTAAAATGAAGAAATGAAATTACATTCTCTGAGGCTCAAGCAGCTGCAACTTCTATGGTTTGGTGATATTCTCTTTGAATTGAGGTAGTAAAGCTGTCAGTGTCCAGAACGTCAGAATTTTATACCATGTTTCTGGTTGTTGGCTTGAATGAAATATTATAGTAATGATATTCTCACTTTTGCACTTGCTTCTATGTATGTTCTGATTTCTGTATCAAAGCTATTCAAAGGAAATATAAAATCTTAGCTACTATTAGTTAAAATTAACAGAAAGCAGTTTTTAATTGGGAAGCTGTGAACAATGACGCTGAGCCTGGCTCAGAGTTAGATTTTGACACTTGGGAACTATGTCACAGCAGTGCTTTGTATTAATGTGCTTTTTCAAAAAAAATAAAAATAAAAATAATAAAAGAAGATTAAAAAAATACAAACCCCAAACAGTTTCTGGAAGATGAATAAAAGTTAGGGAATACTGTTGTTTTTAAATTACAGAACTCTTGGAAGGAAATGATAACAAAACTGATTCAGACTGACAGAGGAAATGTATAATGCCTGTTGAAACATTTTTAAGGACAGAAAGAGTTTATAGTTTAGTTTTTGCTGTATCCTTTATCATGATGATGCATACCTACTGCTACACCAATAAGGTCAGCAACACATTCTCAACTGCCCAAGAGCATCACAGCAAGCCCAAAAATATGTGTTTGATATAGGGACCATTTTTCAAGCTCTTGACAGTGGATCTTTCTTGAACCATTGCTTGGCACTTCCATTCTTTCTTTTTATAAAAGAATGCCTTCCAAAAATGCTAATTGATTTGTCTATCTTAATTCATCGTGGGTTTAAATAGTCTCATTGTCAGACTACTTTATTAGCTGAAAAAAAAGGGTCTAAAGCATGAAACCTTAATGAAGTACATAGATTTTTCATTATAAAACGCTTAAAAGCCCAACATCTATTGCTATTTGTGGTCCATCACCAGACGGCCAACAACTGTTTTGGGGTTTATATTCACTCTTCCACTTCCTAGTAAAACACCAGTTGTTCCTGAGTGTCCTACATTTATTCCCTGCAGCCCATTAGTAACTGCATTTATATTCTTTATGAAGATTTTCCTAATTAAGATGAACATTTTTCTCTGTTGGGCAGATGGAACTCAATAGAAGAAGTCCGTTCTTTATTAACATGCCAGTAAATGCTGTACAAGGCATCAGCACGTTTGTTAAGAAATACAGCTCCTACTACATTACAGTAATTACATAGTAAAATGAAACTTTATTAAAAAATATCAATATTAGCTATTATTTTGTAATAAAACTGTGGCTGTATATAGATTGGTGTGGGCTTAGAGACCTATTGATTCTATGGTGGTTGCTGACTTTAGCCATAGAGTTATTTCTTTTTACTTAATGATTTAAGACAAGAAATATATAATCAGAACCTAGTCTATCACTGTGCATTTTCACATGTGCTTTGAATTTATCCAGCATCTATTGGCTTTTAATTTATCATGTATTCTTTAGAGGCCACTGAATCTGCTTTCTGCTCCTGACAAGCCATATGTTAAATCTTTATGCAGTATTTGGTGTGGTCCTAATTACATGTGCAGCTTTTCCATTCTGTCCTTTAAATATTCTGCAGCTTTTATGATTGTGAGAATACTGCTAATACCTCTCAGAAGGAGCACGGGAACCATACATAGAGATGGGATTCTGCTTGGAATTTGTTCACACCCCACGATGTAAGTCAGTGACTCAGGTGCTAGCAATCCTTGTAGCATCGTGGATTGCAGTGCTCTCAGTTTTTGCTTCCACTGGTGAGAATATTTTATGGTTGCAAAGGCAAAAATCTTGGAGGCAAAAATTAGCTGAAGCACAGATTTTGAATGAATTCTTTGATGTTCGTAGAACCTTTACTAGATCGTCTTCCATAGTTTATCGGTTTTGATTTTTCAGATCACAGTGTGTAAAATAGGCCTTGACTTTCCTAAAGGACCTCAAATTTTTAAAGGAATAGAACCAATTATTTGAAAAAAATCAAGAAATTAATCTGGTTTATAACTCAACCTTGCTGCCAGCTGAAACTTTTGTTTTAAAGAACACAGAGTGATCACCATAGAATTCTATACTTATTACCAGTTGTCACACAGCAGCGTTTTTGTAAGATACATTGACTAGATTAGAAAATAAATGTAATGTTGCTGTTGTTTTACTGTGATACCTGTCGGTTACTGGTAACTGTGGGGTTTCTAATGGAGGCTCCCCAAAGTGCACTGAGCCATATTTGCAGTGTTTAGCAGAAGAGAATACTGCAATCAAACTGCTTGAGCTGCAATGTGAGGTTTGTGTTACAGAGCTGCTGCTCAAACAATGATAGCAACTTTAGGAGACAGGGAATAAAACACTATAGTGATTTCTTGCTTTGGATGGAGATGAGTTTCTGGCCAT
This sequence comes from Formicarius rufipectus, assembly GCA_013399695.1. Taxonomy (NCBI): domain Eukaryota; kingdom Metazoa; phylum Chordata; class Aves; order Passeriformes; family Formicariidae; genus Formicarius; species Formicarius rufipectus. The sequence goes on along the minus strand of VXAU01005779.1, from coordinate 1,159,297 downwards.
CTGTCCACCTGCTAGTTAGTCACATTTGTGCATGAGAACTAATCTCAACGATCTCACTGAATGATATTTATAAAACAGTGTCTTCTCAAAACTTTGTAAAAGTAGGCAACACAGTGAAAGAAAAACTGTTTGAAAGTAGAAAAAGTTTAGGTTGAATTGATGTTGTAATATTTTACCTTAAAATGTAGAAAGATTATTAAACAAATTCAGCATGGAAAATTCCATTTTTCATTAATCAAGCCTATATGAGACCTCATAGGTGAGAGGAAAACTAGGGGGAAATGTGTGTGTGCGCACATGGATTTATAGCATGTCTTTGAAGGTAACTCAGGATTCATAGCCATGCTTCTTGGAGAACACGAAGTGCTATTGGGATATGCTACAACCTGAGTTTAGAAAACAATTGCTGACTACATCCTGTACAGTTCCTGTGATACTCAGATTCTCTGAGCCTTTAGCTGTGAATCAGCTATGCATTTAAAGAGTAACATGCACGAGAGCAGCATGTACAATTTTTCTCAGAGACTCACATCTTTAGCAGGTTTTGGAAGTTTTAACAATCTGGAAAAACATTAACAGTGGGGATTTATTATGAATCTTGAATCTTAGTTCTCCAAACAGTTTGTATGACATCTCAGATATCACCACTGTGGAGCTTAGTTTGGGTTTGAAGGGGAATGCATTTTTACACAGGTGTTCCAAGATTCAGCTGTCCTGTTTTCAACATATTGTAAGCAATTCCTGATTGTGGCAGCATTTAGTTGGGACTGTGTATTAAAGACACCACTCATCTCATAACCTGAGCAGCCCTGTCTGGTACATTCGTATTCAGTAAATATGCAGTTACAATAGAAGAAAAGGTTTCTAACTGCCCATATTTGTTCTTTGCAAGTCTGTTGTTAGTATCCCTTCCTAGTCTTTGGAGACTTCTTTTTATCTAGTTTTATTTTTAAAAGTAAGTCATCCCAGCACGAGTATCCTCTGCTCTAGTCCTGCTGGTTACAGAAAGGAGGCATAAACTCCCTGTTTAATAATGTTATCTGCATGACTCATTAAAACTTTCAAAGGACAGGATTTGCTGCAAAGATTTGAAAATTGTTGCAGATGATGTCACTAGTGTAGAAGTCAGAAAATGGAAAGAAAGTGATAGATGAAATTCTAAAAAACAAACAGTATGCTTTTATGTTAACAATAAAAACAAAGATAAATGTCAGAAATATATGCCCTGTGTTCAGTTTGCTCTCCATATGTTGTTGAATTCTTCTTGAAGAGAATTCGTTAGAGTTGCTAGTTCTTCTGTCTCCAAAGAGTGTTCCAGACATTTGCCATGAGAGCATTTCTGAAAATATTGCAGATATCACTTAAGACTCAAAATGCCTTTGTGAGACAAAGAATATTTGTCCCCTTTTTACAACTCGACTTCCCTGAGAAAAGAATACTGGGGGAAAGCAGAAGCTTTTGCTATGCAGAAATTCACGCACATAGGGCTTTTTGAATGCTGTATGCTTACCATGAAGGCATTTCAGTCTCATAAAGTGCTGATTTTGGGTTGGAGTGGTCTGAAACTGCAAAATGGAACAAATTTCTGCTGCTCTATAACCTATTTTCAGCTAAATATGATAATGTTCCAACATTTCCTTCTACGTGGAATTAGTGGTAGTCTCTTGACATTTTACAATCCACCAAAATATTAGGGAAAGAAAATAATCTGAAGAGTATCTGCAAAGCAGTAGTCCTCTACAAGGAGAATTTTAGTTTCAATTTTTCTGAGTATTATTTATTTTCCTGCTTTGTTCACCCATTTTAGCATTCTTTCTCCACCTTCCTGTGTAGTGATGTCCATTAGGAAATGTGTCTACTGTTTGTCATGTGTAGCTTTTTCTGTTATCAAGGGAGAATTGTGTCTTTGCTGGAGCTTAGTGGTTGTGGTTTTTTGCTCTCTGTATCTCTGTGCTGCTCTATTTTTATATGTGATGACACTATTGAAGTAAGTTTCATATTTGGAGTAGAAGAAAGCAGTGGTCCTTAACTCCTCGGGGCTTATTTCATGGTCTTAAATTGCCTTTACCTGCTCCACCAGGAAAGCACAGTGTTCAACAGAGTTGGATTTCAGCTTCTCTGTACAGATTGTGCCAGGGACTCTCAGCTGCAGTGGCATCCCAGAGTTTCTCCCTACTAGGGGTATTTTAACTCTTGCTCATGGGAGTGTCTTGATGATATGATACTTCTTTTAACTTTTTATAGGATATCCCCATGATATTCTCAAGCTTTAGATACGGATTATAGCTGTCTAATGACTTCCCGCCAAGCTACACTATTTTGTTTGGTTAGAAGGAAGGCAATGAATGGATGAGTAATGAAGGCCAGTTCAGTGTTCATTAATGGGAAATTGAGTATTTCAGGCATTGTTTTTGGATACGGTATAAGATGGTACTTGGAAGGCTTATTCCAGTTTCCCTTCCAAGCTTTCAATTTTAGATTACTGGAAAGTTTTCCTTTTTTTTTTTTCTTTTCTTCTTTGTGTTATATAAATTTAGACAGTTTCAGCATAGCAGTAGCAAGAGCAGCTCCACATGTTTTCCTTAAACTTCTTCTGTCTGCCTACCAGGCCTGAGACTGGCATATAATATAAATATTTTCTTCATTATTACTTTACATTTTTCCCTGAGGCTATCATACTGATTTCAAAATCATGGTCGTCATTATACTAAAATGGTGGCATTAATATATTGGTCTTTGTTGGTAGATTATGATATAAAGTTTCAAAATAATTGCCCACTAATATGAGAGGTGGAAGTATGTATAGTATTCTGTTGCTTGTAACATAACCACTGAAATAATAATTACATGATAATGGAAAGACTCATTATGCTTCAGTTCATCTTTGCATAAAGTTAATAGCTAATGAAAACAGGAAAGCTTCTATCTAATTACATTTTACAATACTTTTGCACTTCCCGTAAACAGAACATTTTGCACAGAATTGTACACTGATATGCTTAAATAAAGTTTGTGTCCGCTCTCTGTGTGCTCAAAACTGTGACTGTTTTAAAACCAGTGGTTTGCAAGTTCTTTTTTATGAAATGGTACATATAGTCTTCACAAAGAACATTCTTGAAATTAAGTTATAAGACCTAGTCAAATTTGCAACATGACTGTATTGAACAAAAATTTTATGATAAATTTATGTTCCTCAGGTTTGAAGTGTTAGAAAAATGAAGGCAGCTTGACACTGAGTCAATTGGTAGAATGCTGTCTCTCCTTAGGGGAATTGAGAAATGTCAAATGTATACATTATCTATCAACTGTGGCAATTTTGTTTTAGTATTGTCTCCAAGCGAGCAGCATTGTCAACCACAGGAGCAGGTTCCTTTTCTGATGTATCCAGAGGTGGAACATGCAAGGACAAATAGAAAAACAATGCTTTGACATGGACAGAGAAACTTCTCCTTTTGTATGTTGGAATATATGAACTCTAAGTTAATAAAAGCATTTAGTTCAGGAATGCATGGATAGAGCTCCCAAATTATCTAACGGCAGGAACACTAATTAGAATTAAGGTATTTTGGTATTTTTATATCCAGATCAGACTATGCTGATTTTTATAGATGCGGTAAAATTGCCCTCCAGTTTTTAATACTTTGCATGTTTTCTATATGTAATAATTTAGTTGAATGTTGCCTTTAAATGCCAGACTCTTGGAGGTGGGAATTCTGTAAACTAATCTGTTTCGCTCCAAAACAGAATTAAGAGATATGAATTAGGCATTAAAAATATAATTGCATCGATTTTTCTAGGTGTTACACCAAATTATATCAATAGAAAATGTCTGTGGTCTAATAGTGTGATATTTGGTTAGTTTATGTTAATTGCCTACATTTCAGAAACAAATTATTTCTTTATTCAGTGAATGAATGACTGACTGACTTGGCCTTCTGTCATTCCCCCTCTGCCCAGTGTCCTATCCCTGTATAGCCAGGGAGTGCTTCAGAGAGGGAGGTGACAGCAGTGAGCGGAGCCACAGACACAGCTGGCAGCCCCACTACTGACAGAAGTCCAAGGCAGCCTGACCTCCCCAGCAAGCAGGCAGAGCAGTCTTTCCTGTCTAAGGGAGGAGATTGTAGACTTCCACCTTCCTGCCACATTCCCAACTGCTCTTAGACATCTCCAGGCTCAGGGGGTGGGAATGCTACAGAAGAGAGTGCAGCTGGAGGCCAGCTGGGTGTATTGGTGCATCCAGCTTCAGGATTGTCTTCCTCTGAGGTGTAAGTCTTGTGCCTTTGCAAAGGTAGTGTTTAATTTTCCTTTCCAGTGAGCTAAGTGATGGGTTGAGTTTGTGAGCCACAGTGTACATGGTTTTAGAGTGTTCAGAGCCTGGTTACCATCTGAGTCTCTGGGTGCCAGGAAAGCTCAGTACAAAGGCATACATTGTCTGTGAGTCTTAAGACCTGGCCCCAAGCAATTCTTGAAGTATTTCAACTTTTTTGCCTTCTCTTACAGCTATCTCAGCCCCTTCCATTTGCCAAGCAGGGTCACCTGGGGCAGGTGACACAGGAACTTGTCCATGTGGGTTTTCAATGTCTGCAGAGAAGGACACTTCACACCTTTCCTGGGCAGCCTGTCCCAGTGCTCTGTCACCCTCCATGTAAAGAAGTCGTTCCTCATGCTGGGGTGGTACTTCTTGTGTTTCAGTTTATGGCCATTGCTCCTCGTCCTGTCACAGGACTCCACTGGAGATAGTCTGGCACCATCCCCTTGACACCTGCCTTTGAGATATTCCTATGCATTAGTGAGATCCCCTCTCAATCTTCTCTAAACTACACAGGCCCAGCTTCCACAGTGTCTTCTCATAAGAGAAATGCTCCAGACCCCTCATAATCTTTGTGGAACCTCTCCAGTAGTTCCTTTTCTTTCTTATACTGAGGAGCCCAGAACTGGAAACTGTACTCCAGATGTGGCCTCTCTAGGGCGAAGCAGAAGGCGAGGATCACCTCCCTTGACCTGCTGGCTGCACTCCTTCCGAGGGGATACTCATTTCCATTTTCTGTGTTTCTTGCTTTTCTTCAGATATTTTTTCCTTCTTTGACATTTTTTACTGATATTTTGGACATTTTCCCCCTCCTCTATTTCCTGCCTCATTGTTTGTTACAATGTCATCTATATAACTTTCTTCTTTCAGCCTTTCATCTTTTTATTGTGAAATGTATTGCCTCCAACACTCCTCCTGTTTGCAGCACAATGTCTTTTAAAACAGCTCATGAACCTGCAAGGTATCTGGTGAAGAACAGTTCTCCCCTCTGTGCCCTCGCCCATGTCCTTGCACTTCTTCATTCACCTGAATCCTGGAGCAGAACACCTGAAAGTCTGATCTGGAATTGCAGATCTCAGCTCAGTACATCCAGTTCTTAAAACAAAAGCAAAATATCACAGTGGGACATAGAAGCTGTGCATGATTATTTATTGGTGATTGTTGGTTACAGGAATTAAAACAGCAGGGAGCTCAGATTTTGATCAGAAACAAAGTGATTTTTCTCTTCACGTTTTATTGTAAAATGTGAGCATAGTCTAAACCCATTCTGGTCCTGCTGTTAAATACTAAGCCCTGGCATGACCTGCTGTATGAACAAGGCATGTTCCCTGTCACACAGGTATGTAGCTCTGTATATGTGAACATTGATGAAGGCTTGAAGCTGTTACAAGGCAATTTTTGTATATGTGAATATCTGAGCTACCACAATGCTTCGTGTCAGCATTCAAGTGTGCCAACCACCCAGCACGGTGTGATCTCCAAGTGAAAGGCGAAGGGCTCTGGTATGTGCCTGCCTGACAGGAGCAAGGACAGCCTTTCAGTGCTTCCAGCACAAGAGGTGTTCACACAGAGACTCATTGCATGTGTTAGCAATGAGCAAGGTCTATGTGGCTTGTTTTGGGCTTTTTGTAAGCGCTTTTCAATTCTAGCAGTACAAGATAGGCAGCCTGGCAGTGACTTTATAAGACCTTTATGTGCCACAGATATTTTCTTTTAGTTTTTGTAACATCACCAACTGCTAAGGGAATTGATGTTTAATACATTTCTAAATAAGTAAAACTAAAGTATAAATAAATAATGCCAGGTTTATATAGTCCAGGTGTTTTCAGCATTGCTGAAAGTGGTTTGATGACAGCCACCAGTACTAGCAGTGGAAAAAAACCTGATTTCACAGTGATTATTATCATTATAATAAACCATAATTGAAAGATTACAAAATTGATTCTGTTAAAAATTAATGTTGCATGAGTGAGCAGGCTCTGTGGCATTCAGATTTTTTTCATTGTTACTTGGAAGGAAAATGACTTATTTTATTTCCTGGCAGAAAACTGCTGATTTTCAAACAATCACATTAGAGAAAGCAGTCCCAGAGGGTTACAGGAGGCAACAGACCTATGTCATTATGCTTTACCCTTTCCTGATGGGTTCGGAGAAGAGCCAGAAACAAAGGAAAGTTACATTCATTATTGAGAGTGCCTTAGGAAAATCTGTTTGGCCAAGCAATTTTGCATGAAACGAGTGAGGAAATATTTGACTGCAAAGAACATAAACTCCTTCCATCAATATGCAATTTTCTGGATCCATTTGACCAAATGATTGTTAAGAACAGTTTCTAAATTTGCAGTACTTTACAACTTCAAAGGACTGTGAAAGCATCAACTAGTTAAATGGATGGAAGTGTTTTTTAATAAATACAAAAAAAGACCAAAGCCAGTTGTAAGACTGTTTAAAGTGCAAAGTATTGAAAACAGCAGGAAACCTGAGGATCTGAAATAGTAATCATCTGCCCCAATCAGGAACATGGTAACCACAAATTTATCTTTGATGATTTCCTGTAAATATGCCCTTTGAGGACAGATTGCCCTGCCCGGTCTTGTGGAAAATGGTCAGAGTTACATCTCTTCTCAGCACAACATATGGATCTCAGCAAGCCCTCCTTCTCCATTTCCGAAGTCATTCTTCAGATGGAAAAGTCTGAGCAAAAATGTAGTGAAATATTGTTGCAAAAATGCTGGTTAGCATCCTTCAATCTGGTCAGTCTGACGGGAAAACAGCTTTCTTTTTGATTTTTTAATTTTTCTGACCATTTTCTTCAGTAAGGTCTGCCCAGTTTTCCAGACCTGTCGTCCTAGTGGGTTTATTGATGTTTTCATTCATTTCAGAATGTCTCACTTTTCCCTAGGACACAGCTGTATAAATAGCTTTCCTCCCCCTAAGTGTGTAGCAATGTGTACTAAGGGCTGGGGACGGTGCATTTGGGTCTCTCTGAGTGCCCCCAGAGTCACAGAGTGCATGGTCCATGAAGGGCTGTACCTGCTCTGTGACACTGCTGGCTCTTCTCTGAGTTGTGAGTGTCTAGTGCAGATGGGGGGGATCTGATCTTTCTTCCTTGCTACCTCCCTTTGCTCTTTGGGATGTTGTGTTATTGGGTTTGAATGTCTGGAATTTGGGCTGCAGCCAGTAGTGTTGCATCTTGGTTGCTTAATGTTTCCAGTCAGTGCCACATCTCACATTTGTGAGACACAGACATCAAAGAAGTCTTAGAAATTGAGGTTAAATGTGGCTTAATCTTTCCACATACATATCCTCAAGAGAGAATGTGCTATTCCATTTTAAAACTGATGTTTATGCATGATTTCACATGGTCAAGGTAGTGGTCTCTGAAAAGTTTTCTGTGCTCAAATTTACAGTAGACATATAATTTACCCCATTTTATATGTATGCTCTTGCTTGATGACAACTTCCTACATGCTGTATGTAACGTTTTCTTAAATAGAGGAACAGTTCCCAAGCCCAACTTTCTTCCCAAGGCTGAAGTCAATGTTCTTTCACTAGTTAGATGTCACTAATAATATTTTGCATTTCATAGCACATTTTGTCCACAGACATTAAAGCACTGCAGGATGTTAAACCAGCTTTAATTTCCCAGTTTTCCTGATTGTAAAACTCATGCAGGAAGTTGTTTGTCAAGTTGCACACAGGTATCATCCTGCAAGGCTGTGGCAGAGCTGTGAAGATATCCTTCAGCCAGGGTCCCCAAATACTTACCTATGCAAGTTCATGCTTACCTGGGAGGGAGTCCTGGATGACAAAGTGATGATCATATCCATATGGAGTACATTTTTACAGGCAGACAGAAGTAGATTTTTTTAAAGAGAATTCTCTAGAAATTGCATGTTTCCTAAAACCCTGTATGACTACACCCAGCTCTTGCATCTTGGCCTCTCTGCAAAGATAGGTTTGTATTGCTCAGCAGAGCCTTGTTTAAAGATAGCACTTTGCAGGAGGGAGGGTTGATCATTAGATTTGGGAGGAATATTACAAGACATTGTTGGAGCACTCCATATTCAAGCAGTTGCTTTCCTGCCACTTCCCAGCAGTCAGCATTGCCCATCAAAGAGAGTTGCTAAATAGCTCTGCTACATCATTCTTCATTTGCATTAGAAATGGCTCTAAGCAATAACAGGATTACAGCCAAAAAGTGCTAGCACTTTATCATTCATTTATTTGATTTAATATATAGAGGTACCTATTTGAAACAGCATTTACTTTTCTTGAGCTCATCATAATCCCCACTCTGAATGGAAGTGTTTAAGGTAATGATGACTCCAATTAATTCCCTTAAAACATCATACCTGGAATCAGATACACTACATCTCTTTTCATTAGACATTTCTGAGCTGCTATGTGTGATCTTACAGCAGTAGAGGAAAGAAATTAGCTGAAGAAAGCCTGATGCAAATAGTCCACAATGCACAGCTATTCTTCTTACTCAGTGTGGTAAACTGTAAGCTCAGAAGCCTTTGCAGCAGCTTCTAGATGGCATTAACAGAACCTGATGCAAACTTTCGTTTCAGGAAAGGTGGAAAAGCAGTCCTTGCTGTGTGCTACAGATTTCTCCTCACCTGCACTGTGAATTGAACAGTGTTACAGCTTTCTCAGCCAGCCATTACCACCTTCTTCCCCTCTTCTCACTGCCACCAATTCCCTGTAAATCCAAGCCTGTCCTGAACAGTAGATCTTTAATCTGGTTTTCAACATGCACATCTCCAACCAAAGTCTGCGCTTTTGTTCACAGAAGATATTTGTACATGGGATGCTGCATCAGGAGCTCTCTTCTAGGTGATGAAGATGTTTCAGTTAATTCTAGGAAATCTGAGAGCTGGCAGTTGTTTTGCCAATGTCATATTCCTGTTTACCTTTCTTGATCATCAGTAACTACTTTTTATAATCAGTGCACATGGCGCAACTGTAGGGAAAACCATTTTCCAAAGCAGCTCCTTACCAAATAGCCTGTATTACATCTGAAAATGAAAGAGTTCCCTGAGTAATTTAGGCCTCTTGAATTTCCTGTTCTTCTACTGAAGTATCTGAAATTCCTATAAATGACCTAGGAAGCAGAATTAGGAACACTACTGTAGTATGCTGGCATAGGTTGAAGAAGCAGAAATTTTCTGATAACATTTGTCTAAATATCTCATGCTTTTTTTTCCCTAAACATGATAATGAAGTTCTGTATCACTGCAGGTGTTGCAGGTGTCTGAGTATTATAAAATGCTAGTAGTAGTAAATAAATGTACTGGGACAGTACTGGAGACTGAGGAATTGCAGTATATCCTATCCACACCTAAAAGTAATGTACTCCAGTATTACTGCAGAACTATTTGTTTAAATATCTAGATAGTGTAGTTTAAGCAGAAAGCATTGTTTTTAATATCTTGGTCTCTCAGTCCATTCATTCCCTTTCAGGCTATCTCAAAGTGAACTTGAAGAGGTGTGATAAATTTGTGATATGAACGTTCCCTGCTTCCTGCAACTACAGACAATAATTCGTCGAGCATGCAATTGGCCATCTAGTAACAATTACTTGCTGTCCCTGTAAATGGGAATTAGATTCCCAATGTGCTTTGGCAACTTCTGTTCTTCCTCCTCTGAAAAACTTAGTTTATGTGTAAATAGCTTAAATAAAATAATTTGACTGCTCATAAAAGTGACAGACTAATACCCACACACAGAACTAGAATACTCCAGGAACTGGTAAAACCTCTCCAGTTCTGTGAGTTTGCTGTAACACTGCTGTCCCAGACCTTTTTTTCTCTCCTGACCAATGTTTGCTGGTCCAGCAAAGGTAAATGAACTGGTGAAACTATGAGGTTACATCAGTTTGTCTAATCTAGACTTGCCCTTAAATCTCTGGGATGAGAAACTGGAATAATTAGCCAATGTAGAGGTTTATTATTTAGAAATATTTTAAAACATTTTAAAGAAATCTGCAATAGAAATTAATACAGTTCAGTCATTGCTTCAAAAGTGAAAGATTCCAAAGGATAACAGACTCTGATGTGCAAGAGCAATTAGTTGAAAGGAGCAGGTAGGAAGGCAGTGTGATGGAGAATCTCAGTGAAAAACTTTCTGAGAAAATACTGTTTAAAATCCAAGTTACAAAGTGCATGCTTTTCTACTGAGGACCAAACCTATTGGTTTCAAATTAAAGGTTCACACAAAAGTTATATCTGGTGTGCTTAATCTGCAGTAATTGATTCTTCTAATTCCTGAAGGAGTTCTCTCCACTTAAAATACAATTGAACTCCACATTACCTTGAAATGTTACAGTTTAAGAAGTTGTATCAGCCCAGCACTGAGCAGTACCGAGTGGGCTGCAGATGCAAGCTGAACGTTTAGACCCAGCTCACTTCTTTGTTTCATGCCCTTTGAATGCTAAGCAGTTAGGTCAGCAGCCTTTCTCACCCTGTAATTCGCAGATGCTTTCACTTACATTCCTGTGCATGGGAACAAAGAGAACTTAAAATTGTATGGTTTGCTTTCATTCAGACTGGTTTGTGGTCTGGGTTTTCTTTTCTTCTTTCTTTTCTGATTCTAAAAAATCACCTGTAATCACCCATGTAGTATCAAGGCTAATATAACAGCCTGATTTTCATTATTGTTTGAATAAATTTTCAGGAAAAAATTGGAATTCTGCTGAACCATTGCCTTCTCTATCAGAGGAAAATGTATTTAAAAGACACTGTGCAGGAGATTATATGAAGATAAGTGGTGTCTGATCATGTGATCTGCAGTGTTATTATGGATTATAGAAGTACTGGCCTTGCAGAATCAGTATTTAACATTATTAGTGGCTGTAAATTTAGTCACCAGTTCTGCAAAAGAGTCTGGCTGTAACTAACAAACTGTGTGTATCTATATTTGTAATGACTGTCTTGATAGTTTCACATATCAGTTCAATAAAACATCTTGCACTCAAGGGAGACATTTGGGCAGGAATTTCTCAGTGACATTCTTGCCATTCCCATTACCATCACCATGCACTCAGAGTAAAATATGTTTTAAAAATTGATTGAGTGTGTATTTACAACATAGATCATAAGACATGGTTTTTTAATGATGAGAAACTCCCAGTGATGCATTCTGTGATCTGTAGCATTGATTTGGGTTCTTTGATTTTAATGCTACAGAATACAGTCATAAAACTTTTAGACCCTTAATGTCATAGGGTGCAGCTTCTTGACACAGAATGTTAATGTAAAAGGTGATAGCTACTGCAGGCTCTGCCCCAGCTCATGTTGCAGGCGTGGCTGCAGTGCCACATTTGTGTCATTCGGTGGCAGAGAGGAAAAGGCGAGGTCTTCCTCTGGTGTTCTGACCCACGTGGGCTCCCAGGATTGCTCAACAACCTGACATTATTGCTTTTCTGTTTGCTGTTTTTTTCTTTAATGTTAATCTGAAATGGGTGGTGGGCGTTGGCCGAGTGGTGTAAGTCGCTGCCTCTGGAGCCGGCTCCTCCTCTGAGGACGCCGGTTCGAATCCCGAGGAACTCGCTGTCGCTGTCCGAGCGTCCTTGGCCGTGGCAAAATGAACCTCAGGAGTAAAGGGGGTGGGGCCAGTTCCACTCACACTGTGCCGCACCTAAAAAATCCATTGCGCAGGCTTATCCCAAAATCTTCATTTGCAAAGTCTAGCCAACAACAACAACAACTGCAGGCAAGAGCTTTCAACCCAGTGAAAACCAAAGGCTTGCATTAAACAGTTAACTAACTGAATTTGTATTCTTAACATATTAAATATAAAATATGGAGAAGTTCATTGAAATGACAGAAGGCTGAGATGTAAAGTCCATATTGCAGGTAAACTTTGTGGGTCACTTGGCAGTGTGGAGCATATGCATTTGGTTTAGAGACCTCCCTTCAGGCAGTTTTCAGTAAGCGTCTCTGAAAAGTATTTTTCTGAGAGTTGTCTAAAGATAGATGAAGCAAATTTTCTACTCATTTTTTGACTAAAGGCAGTCTAGATGAGTGACCTAGACACCTTGGTTCTTGATGAGCAAAGCAAGGTGAGGAAAACAGTGGTTGTGTCTTCTGGTTATGTGTTATATCTTCTAACAGGTATGCGCAGTTATTTGGCATGCTTAGTTCAATATTTTGGTAGAAGCATGACAGAGGTGGTTTGTTCCTAGCACACATATTCCTTTTAGTCTGTTTGCCATCTTAATTCTAAAGATTTACTTGTTTCTGACAATATAAAATTAGGTCTGAAACTTAATTCCACCCTGGGTAAGAGCAAAAAGTGACATGGAAAAGTGAGAGGTGGGGAAAAAAAAAAAAAAGTAAAAGTTTGTGCAGATAGCAAGTGTATGAATAATAAATGTGAAGTATTTTACAATGAATGCAGTTATAGTGAACAGTATTGAGAAACTTTTTATTGTTATACAGAAGTCCAACAACCATCCTAGGTGTATTAGAGTTCACTTGAATATAGAAAAGTCTTGACATATCTCACTGCAGTGAGATTACTGTCCAAAGTTATCTGGAATCCTTCCAGTTGCAAAAATTGAGTACAGAAATGGCTGAAATTGCCTTTTTTCTAGATCTGTGATGAGTAAATTTGGATGGGGCAGTCAAGACAGTACTGTGGACTTGAGTATGTGAATATGATTGGCAGTTTTAGTTGACTACCTTTTCTTATGAAATTCATTCCTCCCATTGGCACACTAACTTTTGGTCTTCTCGGTTCTTAGGGCATTTTTTGGACACAAACTGTTTTTTACAAAATTTGCATTTTCTTTTTTAAGAGAAGAGGGAAGAGCTACTTGTGTTTGCAGGAATACCTTGTCTTAGTAACAGACTGAAGTATCTGCACTGAAAGGTACGTGTTTATTTAGGAACTCACATTCTAACCCCCTAGTACCAACAGAGTGGTGATTTGGCATGAGGACAGAGCTTGCTTTATGTATAGCACGTTCTCTGCTGACCTTGTAATCTCACCCCTTGGGACCTACAGGCTGTAGCTGGGTAAGACTTGCCTATAGACTGTTGTGTGACTCTGCCTAACACTTAACATTGTTACCTGTTTCCCTGTGGGATGTGGGATAAAGGGCAGAGCAGTGAACCTGCTGGAGGGAATGATAGAAAAGAAACTCTTTTCTCAAAGCAGTAAGATATCTTAAGCTGATGCTTGATTGTATTTACAGTGCCTGTTCAGACCTATGTCTCTGTGACTAACCTTTTGTGGCATCTGCCATCCAGGAGCGAATTAACTTTCCCATCAGTCGTGAGCAGATTTTAGTTCTGGATGTTACGGTTCCAAATGTTTCCTGCTGCTGTTAACAGTAAATCTTTGTGACATTGCTGCCTTGGGCTCCAAGCCCAATGATCCCCTCGTCCCCTCACCACGCAGAGCCATTGCGGCCAAGGGAATGGCAGCTGCCCCGCAGTGGTTGGGAATACTTGAATCTCCATCACTGTTCCACGTTTTGAGGAGCTCCAGGTGTTGCCACAGTGGTAGGATAGTTGAATGGAGGGGAACCAGCTCTAGCAGGCTGTCTTTCGTTGTTGCAGCTGTTCACAGCAGCTCTACAGCTGATTGAAAGGGCATTTACTCCTCTCATGTGAATAACCTTGAGGGATCAGAAAGTCAGTTGTGCAAAGCACCTACAGTCAGTGCCAGATGTGTGTCTGCGAGTCACTGCAAAGAAGACTGACAGAGAAGAGTTTTTTGCTGGTGTTTTACAGACTGGCAGGTGGCTGCAGCAACTGAGGAGAATTTAGGACTGGTGAGAGGGGTGCAGAGGTTACTTAGTGCAGTACTATTAGAATTTTAAAATCTCTCTATGCCCCTCCTTTCCAGAGCAATACTGAGCATACAACCCCTGTAGTTTTCAGTCTGTCAGTTCATCTGTGAATGAAGCAAATGTTACTTTAATTGTAGTTCATTAGTTCCATCTGGTGCCAGGGTGGGGAATGGAGACCCTTTCTTACCTTACAAAACATTATATACCTTTCCTGCCAAGCTTTTCTATTGAATAATAGTTGGAGCCTGAGGCTAACTAAATGTAAAGATTTGGAATTGTTTCTCCACTGGTCTTCCCACAGATGTACACTTGGCTTCCTAGATCTGGCCACTGTCTAAATAAATTAAGACCAACAGTATTTTAGTTAAAGCAATAGTATACCATATGCAAGGCTCAGTGTGATGCCCACAAAATTTGGTATCTGTCTGCTTTTTTTCTTTCCCTTTAATCGATAAAAATATGATTTCCTTCTAGTTCAAAGGAAATTGAATTTTCACATAGCAGGGGAAAACAAATGCCCTTCAGCATTGCTATCAGTGAATTGGGGCAGCAGATGTCTTTTAAATGGGTCCAGCATATTGTCTCTCCATTTCCAAGTCACTCTTTTATGCTTCTATTTATTGTAGGCAATTATGCTTTGACCCAAAGACATAATCCTAGTGGAATTAAAAATCATGTGCCCTCTTTGTATAAAAAAGCTGAGTCTGATTTTATAAAAAAGAAATGTAGAGAATGAATCTAGTGGGAAATTAGGCAGTAGTATTTGATGACTGTAAATGTATTTATTTATAACAGCTAATCTTGCTGGAAATGAAGAAATAAGATGAAATAATTAACTTTACATTTATAAAAGTGTCTCTTTTATCCACTGTTAAATGCAGTCACCTCCAGGATGAAATGCAATGGCTGCTAAATAGCATATAGACATTTAAGAGTGAAAAGAAAGAACAAATGTGGGTTTGACACAGTGGGGAAAATGCAGCATGGAAGGAAAACATTTACATGAAAATGTTGCCCCTTTTAGTCGAAAATATATTTTAACTGGCTCTTGTAATTATTCAAACTGGAATTTGATATAAAAGTAAAATTACTCTGGCCCTACAAAATGCACTCTGACATTTTTAATAGCTTCAATACAGAAAAAGCACTTACTGTACAGTAAAAAAGAACACTTACTCTCAGAAAGATAAAGAGCTTCATTTTCCTATCACAAAGACCAGTTGTACTGATGATGTCACTGGAGTTATTGCAGATTTAGAACAGTGCAAGTATGGGAGGAATCAGGCCCATCACTCCAGCAGCACTGGGACAGAGGTAAGAGTGCTGCTTAGTGAATTAAAAGCCCTTTTCATAAGCCCAGAGAATGAAGGAGTACAAAAGAGGTTGACTGGCTGTTGATGAGTTCTTGGAGCATGTGCAGTGTATCCTGGAGCTCCAGTTAAACCTTTATGTGTCTCCAGAGAGAAAGAAAGGGAATGATATGGTAAAAAGCACTTTGCCAAACAAAATAGAAAGATCCATGGGATTACTGCACTATTACAAATGTCAGCACGCAGTCTACATATGCAAAGTGTTTTACTGAGCTTCTTGAGTGAAGTTTACAGTTTGTAACAGGAGACCTATTGAAACATAAACTACCGTGCCATCTGTGATACATCTACTCAGAAATTATTCTGCCTAAATTAGATCACTATATTTAAATATGTATGCTATTTTACATGTAACTGTTGCCCTCAAATGAATGTACATTCAACCAGTAATATCAAACCGACATGCTGACTGAAAGTTGGAGGGACAATCTTGATAAATGGAAGAAAGGCAGTAAAGTGATTTTAGTAGTATAGTATTGTTGATTCAATGTGTGAATCTAACTAAGAAAATAATCTGCAAGGAGAGATGTTGTGATAGTGGTCACGTTGTGTCATCGATTTGTATTAAATGCTGGGGGGAGAGAGAGAGAACTTTGAAGATTTGCTTTTCATTATGATATGAATTGATGTTCAGCTTCTAAAATGAAATAGGTTTGCATAAGAGTTATGACTGTCAGAAACCATTTGGAATTTTGTTCTGTGCAGAGAAATTAAAATTTTGAGTGATTATGGGAAAGACTCTTCTGAGGCAAGATTATAAAACCACAGCTTTCCGATGTTACTGGATTTTTTAGATTAGGTGATATTGTTTGTTTTATCTCAAATGCTTTTTGGAGTGACTTGCTGAATTAATACCATTTTAAATTCAAGGAACTACAGTGATGGAACAGTATGCTTGAGATTTTAACTGCATGTAAAGATATTCAAAATTATGGGTCATACAGCTAATGCAAGTTAGCTATCAGAGTGTCTATATACAAGAAATATTTATTTCAGTTTATAAAAGCAATGTAATTCAGTAGACCAGACAGATACACCGTTAATTACATATTACGGTACAGTCTGATCTGATATCCAATGAAGAACACTTGAAATTCAGAATCTCTTGACATTTTTCACTCATTTCCATAACAATCAACCACTCAAACCTCCGTTTTGGAGGAAATAATGATACTGGAAAAGGATTTTTACAGTATGCTTTCAACATCCTGGGTTCAATTAAAACGGAAGAAATCATGAGACTTGGCCTTTGAACAAGCATCTGCAGATGAATGTGTATGAGTCCCACTGGCATAAATTTCCCAGATAAGCTGAACTAAATCTTGGAAAGCAGAGCAGTTTTGAGGAGTCTCAAAGTTATGACTGTTAGATTTCACAGCTACGGTGTTTTACAGGACTTGAACATTGCTAAATGGTTGCTGGAGTTCTGGGCCTATTATTGCAACTGCATTCTAGAAATAGAGAATGTGGCCATGCTGATTTATCCTCTTAGAAATGTTGAAATAATCAGATAGTAGAATTCACCACAAGATCCTAATGGACGTTGTAACCATGGATCTGAATGACTCATCAGTGAAAAGCTGTCAGATACACCATAAAAAAACCATAGGTAAGATTTTGTATATTTAAAGCTTTTAGCCTGATTTTGCACTGTTTGCAGCTATCATCTCCTTTAAAGGAAGCAATAAAACAACAAAATTGCCTGCTTGATGATAGAGTCAAATATATTTCTTTTGCATGTATATAATCAGATGTTGAGATAAAAGCACAAAATGTGTATGATCTTTTGAATCGATGCCCACTGAAATAAATGCACTTGTGTTTTGTTTTCAGAAAAGGTTTCTAGACATATAGTAACAAGCCTTACATTTTTTCACTGGTCCACAAGGTCACAGCTTCAGTCAGCTATCTTATCTTCAAGACCCAAAGTTTGTTGGTTTTCTTGCTTTTTGAACTTTGGCTCTTTGGTGCAGTCAGTACTGGTGGGGAAAAAACACCAGATGCTGCATGAAGGTGTCTGGAAACAGTGCAGGAGCTTGTCATTGCATCTGCATTGACATGTGCTGGAGAGCTTCTCCTCTGAGTCCCTTTGTGGATTCTGGGCCAGAAAAAGAAGCTTGATTGGGGTGTCTTAATGCTGTCATGACCAGGTGTCCCAAGACTGGAGCTGAACTTCCCAAGATGGTAAGATTTAAGAAGGGTAAAAGTGGAATTCTGTTAATTTGTATGAAGTTTTCCTGTATTTATGCCAAGTGCTGTAGAGGATAAGACATCCTGGAAAAAGGTTTTGCTTCCTTTTTAATATAATGGCACAGATTTGATTAACTTTCCTTTTTTCACTGTAGTCATTTGAGTTAAGGTTACTGCTGGCTTTTCCCCTGGACTCTCAGCAGAGGCAATGAGTGAGGCAGACTCAGGCCTGTTGAGAGATCCTTGAACTGTGCTGAAGGTTCAGCTCCCCATGCTCTTCAGGCATGACTATGCAATTGAATTTGCATTTCCTCCCCCCAGCTCACATCCTTTTCATCTTAACTGCAGCCTCTTGCAGGATCTGCTTTATTGGCTTGCAGCCAGCGTCCTGTCCTGTAAGGCTGAAGAAGGTGTTACAAAGACAATATAGCACAGCAGAACATTTCAATCTGAATGGTGCAAACTTCCTTGGGAAAAAATGGACTTTTAATAGCTTCTCAGGACGGTGCCCTCTCCACTCTGCCACACCAGTTAGTAGTGATAACATTATAGAAGAGACTGATAAATTTGTTCCAGCACTGAGCCATCAATACATTTCACCAGTAGTAGCTGCTTTCCTTTTATCAGCTCAGCTGTGTTTAATAGCTATGTACTCAGATGACAATTTAAGTGATACTAAACCATTACTTTTGGATTATGATCCAGGGACTAGATGAAGGAGAAGCTTGAAGTGTTAAACCTTAAGAAGGGCAAATGCATTGTATATATGTGTGCAGTCAAAAATACATTACTGCATCACATGCCGAAGACAAAAGTAATCATGAACAAACATGAAATAGATCATATTATTTTTCACCGATTTTGCCAAGCAAAACGTAGGGGCCTAAATAAGAGGCTTTTGAAAAAATCCTGTTATATTCTGGAAATCTTCAGATGCTTACTCTGGGACTGTACTGCTGAGATACTGAATTGGCACTGCTGCTCTGGCATTACTGGGGAACCTTGGGGGAATTTTCCTTTCCTACCTTCCTTCCAGGATGAATTGGTCCTTTCTGATAACACTGGAGACCAGCTGCAACTGTAAACCAACCTCACATGCTATACTTTGAAAGACTGCCTCTCAGTGACTCCTATTGTCATTATGAAGCTTACTTGAATTTCAGCTAAGGCAACCTGTTGTAATTTTTGTGTGTCTGTAAACAGCAAGATACCTCAAAAAGACTGTCTGAAGTTGGCATCTTAAGTTTTCATATAGAAACATAAAATATGCCCCAGTTTTTCAAAGTACACATGCAGTATTCCTGTATTTTAGAAACATGGTATTTTTTCCTTTTAGCGTCACTCAAAAATAAGATGAAAATTAGGATAATAATTATACAGGAGAGTGCATTGATTACCTGTGGCTGGTTCTGGGTGCTGAGCAGAAATACACTCTTAAATATCCTAGCAATTAATTTGGAGATAACATTTATTGATTGTATAGAAAGTTCCTACAAGTCAATCTAAAACGTGTCATCCAAAGATGTATTGTTATAAATACAATAGTGAGCTTTGCACTGGATGTGTAGTGAATGGAATGGTTTTTGAGTGCTCCCAGTTGCATTATTTATGCATCAAGTTACCTTAGATTTCACAAAGATATTTTCCCTGAAGGATTGAAACCATGGCAAATAAAAGCTCAGTAAACCTGGCCTTTGATAAGGTGAGACAATGGGGAGGTTGCTAGAAGATTTTTTCCTGTGTAGTTCTTTTATCTGCAGCTACAGGTTCCCTGGGCCCCTCTCCCCACACATGTTGGCACAGTTCTAACCCAGCTGTCTCCTCTCTGGGGTAATCTTCACTTTTAAACCTGTCATACCCGGTTTAGAGAAGAGCAGCTGTAATGTGGCACAATGACATGGTGCACAAATACCATTGAAAGTCTTGGGTCATTGATTGAAGGTGTTGGAGAGTTGCCATTCTCAGTGTGCATTCAGTGCACCTATAACTTGAGATGTTGTTACCCTCACAAGGTGAGGACTGTTCTTCAGCAAGCATTGCCACAGCAGAACTGTGGCTCAAGTGTTCAATAGGAAAGTCAAGTTTAGATTTCAGCCCTTTCCTCATGAAACTATTCTGGAAGTTTTGACTGTGAAGGTTTATTTCCCTTACTGCTGTTATAGCTCACTGCTTTCCTATACTGAATAATTTCTAGTTTGGGCAATATCCATGTTCAGTACAACCCTACTTGTTAGACCCTAGCTGCAGAGCTGAGAGCACAGTAACAGCATTAATCCTCACAATGAAAATGTGTTTGGGGACATTAGTGCACATATGGTGAGGATTTTTTAACCTACGTTACTGTATGTAACTTTGCAGCTTAATTAATCAATTAGGATTTAGTGCAGTTTGTAATCAAGTCCAAGAGTGATTGATGCATGCCATATTAATTGCCACATTCACATGAAGCATGTCATATACACAGTCATTTTACAGCTGGATTTCACATTGGATTGCTCATAAGCACTTTATGGCAGGAATATTTTAGACTTACAATCAGGGAAATTGTATTGCACAATATGCTTTATATGTTGTACACCCTGCTTAGATAATAACTCCTCCACCACTGATGTATCCTCTTGCTCCTCCCTCCTGGTTCGATCGTTGGCAAAGTAGTCCATTTTCAAAGGCTTTTCTTTGCTGTGGAACAAGAGGTATAATTAAATTGTATCCCAGTAGTGAAGGTTTCTAATGATGATGAGCCAAAACTAATTGTATTGATTTGTTTATTACTGGCTTAGGAAGCTCATCAAACAAATGGACTGAAACTATTTCCATATTCTTATCTGTTTGGTAAATGAGAAACAAATAACACTTCCATATGTCTGTTGCATGATGTCACGGCATTAATACTAATTCCGAAGATAGGCTCAAGCACAGGAAGGGAGGTTATCCGAAGTGCAATATTTCTACAGCTAAGAAATACCACATTTTTGTTCACATTTGTGTCCTGAGATGAGCAAAATTAAGACTTTTTTTTTTTTTTTTTGATATAGATGTTTTCATTGTCAGAACTGGTGGAGCAACAGACTACGCCCAGAAAGTAAAAGGACTGGGGCAAAAGAAAGGAAACTGGCATCATGCTCTTGTCTCCATGCAGATTTATTCCTTGACCTCTGTATTAAAAAAAAGTGGGATGAATAATGTGAACTAAAAAGGTCTATGAATATTCATTTTAATTTTTTAATGAATTTACTCACATTAACTCTGCAAACAGCCAAGCAATCACATCTGGTAAAAACGTTTGCAGAAAGTAAATTGCTGTATTTCATGTATGAGTTTCTGTAGGAGCAGGGTTTTAATTTTGAATGTGCAGAAATTCATAATACTGTTCACCCAGTTGTGGGCCAGACACAAGTTTGTCTTATGAGAAGAATTACTTTTGTTACATAATGACTTAAAAATGCTGGGCTTTTTATTACTGAATATTTGCGATCAATTCGTAGAGCAAAAGGCTGTCCAAGTTTATTTAAACAGTTGCTGATCTGAAACTGGTGAAGCCAGCAGTAGTCATTTGTTGTCTTGAGCGCCTTGTAGATCAGTCTCCTTGTGGATGCAGTTCAGAAAATACAGAGCTCGGAAAAAAAGACTAAGCTAATTGCATAAATTGTTATTTTAATTAAATTTGGGGACTGATATTTTTGATTCTTTGAGAATGTGGGTTCCTCCACAGTGACACTTTGACTTGGGCTGTGTTTTGTTCTTACAGTAATGCAAGAAAAGTGGGAACCCTGATCAATTTAGACTCTGAATGTGCTTCTAATGGAAGCAAACGCAAGCCTCTTAGGAGCTAACATTAGTTAAAACTGCCATTTATACTAGTGGAACCATCCTCTTCATTTTCTGAAATACCGATTCCTTTTGCACTCAGCTGTGTGCTTTCAATTACAAATGTTTGCCACATTTCACATCTCTTATATGCTGTAGGATATGACACATTGTGGCAACTTTGGTTCAACTAGCAGGTTTTGGTCCAAAGAGGATTCAATATAGTTGGAGGGTGAATTACCCTTACATCCCTTGAGAAGCTGATCCTGTCAGCTTCGCAGAGCATTGCTTGAACTGCTGCACTGCATATAATGTCTAGACTGCAGATAAGTTAATAACACTGGAAGTAGAGCAAAAGGTAGAGGGACTTATACAGCACAGTTATTAAACTTTAACCTTTATGATGCTTTAAAATCATAAAACATTTTAAAATAGGTACACTGCATCCAGGACAGCAGTACTGTTGGGAAAATGGCTTCTCAATACAATGCACAGCATTTATATCAGCACTTCTCTTCATATTCCACTTTTGTATGCAGCAATTAAAGACTGGCAGTGCTGCCCTGCTTCTAGTTACATTATCTGTGGAGATCTGCTGTTAGAGATGGAGTCCAGTGTGCTGTGATGTAAAGCATCACATCCTGTCTCTTCTGCCTTTTGTGCTCCTGTTGCACAGCCGTAGTGCTTTACAGGCTTCAGCATTAGGCTCAGAGCCGTGGAGCCAGTGGAAGAGGAAACAGCTCTCCTGTTTTGTAGATGAGAAAACTGAGACATCTGGGTTTTGTTGTTTTGGGGGTTTTTGTTTGGGAGTTTTTGTTTGGTTTTTTTGTTTGTTTTTTGTTAGGCACAGAGTCTTGTGGAATAAGCAAAAACAGAACTGAAGGGATTCAAAATCTTAGAAACTTACATTAGGACACTTGGTTTTCTTGCTTTCTCTGTATCCATTGGAGGGAAAGCCTCTTTTCCCAGCTGTTTGAGTCCTTCTGAGAGTACTCTGAGAGAGAGGATTAGACACAGAGGCCAGTGGAGGGGCTCTGAGTTGTCTTGTAAAGTTGTCTCTCTTCATTGGCTGTGGAAGGCCTGGGGAAAAGTATCTCAATTAAGCTGTGTGAATATCCTCTCTCCCCATGCTGTGTCTGATGCTATAATTATAATGCAGCCTCTATTCCCTATTTGTTGCACTGGTGTGTGAGGGAAGAAATACAGGTGTTGGGGAATGAAAAACTTCAAACTCTAGATCCACAATCTAAATGTATCCCTTAACAAATATCTCAAAGGTAAATATTTTTCAGAGTTAGGATTTGGCTCATTTTAGAAATCCAGGACCCTTTGCAAAACGTGAACATTTCCTGGTTCAGATCTCTTTCTTCAGCCATGCAGGGCTGAATAAGCACATACTGGTCTCTGGGTGACAGAATTCACCACCACCCATTGAAAGTTTATGTTCACAGAGGTGAAAAAGGTGCTTTTTTGTGTCAATAAACACATAATGCTTTTTTTTCCCAAACTGTTCGAAAACCTGCCCATGCATTTGTGTGCATGGCATTATTTTGTTTAACATTTACAAAGTGTGTCAAAGTTTTTATGTTTAAAATGGCAGGTGAATCAGAGATTTTAAGAGTACTAATGAGCCAGTTCTGAAGTAACCATTTCCATATGTCAGGTCATTTGACTAAAGTTTGAGTTCAAAAGAAACAATCAGGCACTTAGTATGCAGGCATTTGTATGTGCCCTCTAGTTTCTAAGTTTTGGTCCAAAATTCAGCTCTGTGGCTACTCCACACTTCAGCAGTACAAACTCTGAAAGTTTCGTTTCTTCTTTCACCTTGCAATAATAAAAATATAAATGATGAGATTGATCCCACAGGTATAAAGAACATGCACTGAGTGCCAGAGTTCTAAAGGAATAGGTGAAGTGCTCAGCAGCAGGACAGGAGCAGCCAGCCCTTGCAAGGTCACATTTTCTGCACACAGTTAAAAGGATCCAGTGGCATTTCATTTCAAAGCTATTAGAAGAGCGTAAAGTAAAAACTTCAAACTTTTAAATAACACATTTGTATTTTTTGCTTTGACTGTTTTTCTGCTTTTGTATTGCTTTCGTATTGAATAGATGTGAGCATTGGAGTGCGAAGCATTCTCAGAAGTATGTGTGGCTATTCACTTTGCTCACTGTACTTCAGAAGAGAAGACATGTACTGGCAGTGTATCCTTCTAGTACTGAGGAGCAAAAGAGAGAAGTTTGTCACCTGTCAAGGCTGTGTAGTGGTAATGACTCCGTTTGTGGTTCACTGAAGAGCAGCAGATATTCCAGGGAGAAACTATGCCATAGAGAAGACATGCCTGTGGCTAAGATACCAGCTTCTTATGGTGCTTATTTCACAAACATTTTGGGAAGAAAAATCCTGGAGATGGGATTTACTATCAACAAAGTTTCAGGGGGCTCCTGTTAGGTAAGGGACACTTTGACCTCCTGTTGCACTAGCAGCAGAGTAAACAATTTCCCTAATGCTTTTGAAAATCCTTTCTTTTGATGCTAGGATGCATGTAAATATGCAAACAAAGAGGGATGAGAGAAGCAGGCATGTCAAGGGATTTTATTTATGAAGCTATTGACAAATACTTTTTTGCTGTTTACTCACCTCTTCCCTTAAGGAGAAGCAGATAATGCCAAGGATTTTTATGAAACCAGCTGAAATTCTAATATAGCACCAAAGTCCAGAATTTTGGTTTTTTTTGTTTTTTTTTTTTTTTTTTCACTGAGGTTGATATGCTGTGCATGAGATAGAGGAGGAGACTTGAAAAAACAAGAGGAAAAAAACCTGAAGGGACCCTGAAGGCCAATTAGAGATGGCAGACAGTGTTTTCAGTCAGACAAGTAAAATACCTCAAGTTCATGGAAACCTGTGAAATGAAGGAATCAAAGGGTATTGTTTCTCCATTCTTTCTATCATAAAAATGAATCTTCAACTGCATGTATTGTAGCTACTGTCAGTGGGAATAATTCAAACTCCTATACCCTGCAAATAAAGAACCCCAAATTGCCTCTTCCTAAATATATCCTTATGGACAGCTCAAAAGCTGGATAGCCTCTGTGAGGCTCTCAGGGGCAGTTTGCACAGTCACAGTCTCTGTACCAAGACCGGCAATGTTTCAGCATGCATGAGCGCCCATTCCTGGGGAGATCACCCTGAGTCTTCATGCAGATCGGGTAGTGCTGTGCTTGAGGACAACCCTGCTTTGGAGGTGAGCTGTCCTCTTGCAAACCCAGGAGGATTCACTTGCTTTCAGAGCAGCCTGTGCAAAACTGCAGCCTCACTTTGCTAGAGAATCAGCCAGTGATAATTCTTTCCCCATGTAGCTTTCAATGACTTTTTCTGAAAAAGACTGAACACTGCCGCTTTACCTTCCTATCACAGAGGAGAAATCTTGGCCTCAAATCTCAGCTACCTGGCTCTTTCCCTCTTTATTTTTGTTCTTACCCAGCCTTGTCCTGATGACTATCCATCTTTGCTGTTGTAGGTCGAATAATTCAGGTGGAATGAACTGTGAGTTGAAATAAGTGGACAGTGTTCCACCACTTGTCCACTTAAGTTATTCACAAACTGGTTTGAAATAGGACCTTTGCTCTGTACCTGAAGTGATTGCAGTGTTCCAGGTCGAGTTATGACTACATAGTATGGTAAGCAGCTGTGTTCAGTTTTAGATAATCAAGCATGAGCAGTTTTTCCTTACTGTATAACTGAACACGTATTCTTTCATTTTAAGTGCTATTTTTGCCTGACACTAATGAATCATGTCAATGCACTAGATTGCACTAAGTTCTCTTAAGCTTTTTTTTTAATGTTTCTTCAGTGCACTTCATATTACTGGTTGCTTCCATTAATTCCACCTGCAGTTACCAGGTTCTTGTTAAGCAAATTATACATTTGAGTATCATAGAGTCAATGTCTTATTTTCTAAAAATTTTAACTTCCTCCAAACTTCCATCAATAACAACTTTAAAATCCATTTGCAATGCAAATGACTCAAGGTATAATCCATCCTGCTGTGTTCCAGAACACTTCCTTCTTATTTAATTGCCATAGACACTTTAGTTAGTAATTAAGCTTTATTGTTTATGATGTTGCATTTCATTAATAGTTGTGATAAAAATTGCATGTTCCAATAGATTTTTTTGCATGTTAATGCCACTAGTGGAGTAGAATTCAGAACTGATGGGAAAGAGTTCATCTCAGAGGTTTTAAGATTGCAGTCTTATAATCACATGGTGAAACTGTCCCACAAACATGATCTTGAAGAAGAGGGAGCATCTTTGGAGTCCAGAGTCTTTCTCTTTTCATATGATGGAATAAATTAAAGCTTCATTAGTTGTAATGAAAATCTGGCAAATGTGATCACAGTCATTTACAGAAGAAATACTTCAAATTACATGTATGTGTTTAGATATATTTGAATGACGAAGTGAATGGTTAGGAAAATTTGGAATGTAGTTTGAACTAAGAATTTTTTAGGCTCAGGAGCTACTAAGCCCAAATTAAACATCTGTAATTAGAAGATATTAAGGACAATCTAAGGCTGAACATTTAGCTCTAGGTATAGCAAGGGAATGGGAAGTATCTTAGATGGAGGACAGCCAAGAAGTCGCTGAACAGATAATAATAAACAACTCGGTTCTGTGAAGGAGAAGGTACCCTTATTTCTGAATTGATGAATTTTTCACCTCCCAGTCTCATAGATTGAGGGAAAGAATTATTCAGAAGCTCTGAAGCCATTCATCATAGGACCTCTCTGTCCCTGCTGTTTCACCTCCCTCCACAATACCAGTTTGGCCCACTAGTTTTAGTTTTACCACTGGTAGTACTGAAATAGTATCTGGCCTGTGTTGGGTCACTCACAGGAAATGGTGCAATGCAGTGTTGCTGGTATTTGAGAGTACCAAACGCCACATTGATCCAAGTTATTTTTTACAGCAGAGCATGTTTATACCGGGGTTGTTTTCCACTGAAGCTGTGTTGCTTCTCTGTGCGGGACCAACACCCTATCCCTTCTCAGAGTCCTCAAGAGATGAGAGCAATGAGAGTTTCACTGCTGCTTCCCACCCTGGAAGAGGGAGCATGGGCAGAGGTTTCCCTGGAAGACCCACCCTCAGTGTTAGATGCAATTATTCTCCTATTTCCAGATTTCAGGTGCACCTTGGCAAAACAGGTTTGTTACTTGGGTAAACAGGCTTGCCAATCTGACATTATTTCTTAATGGAAACTGAAGCTTTCTTGCAAATACAGCAGGTAGACTCCTCCTATTACCTGCCTGGGCCAAGTAAAGGTAAAGAATATAATCAAACGAGATGACTGATTTGTTGTCCTTACCCATACACTGTTGCTCCAGACCCCAAGTACTCACTAATGGCACGTTCAGCACCACTGGCAAGTTGCTAACTCGGCACAGTCTTAACAAGAAGTTCCTTTTACTGGATCCAGAGTAATTCTTGCACGTTGAAACTGTATTGCATTGCTCCTGTGAGCAGAGCAGCCCAGTGCTGGACACTCCGCCAATCTGCAGTGTGTAGAGTACAGGATTTGTCCTGCAGCTTAACAATAGCTCTCCTTCACATCCCCATCTCTCCTGATGCAGCGCTTTCAGCTCCAAGGGAAACTTCGATCTCCTAGTGTCTTGCAAGACTAAGTTGGCTGTGTGATTAAGAAAGATTTCTTTTGTGTACTAGGAGAAAAATATTTCAAATATTTGTGATAATGGCATCGCATTCAGCATGTAAAGATCATTGAACGTAAATGTGGAGCAGAATGTACTTGTGTCTCGCAGAAAATTGCATTTAGAATGTGTTGCTACTTTGCTGCTTTTGAAATAATGCTTCAACCTCAGACCCTGAATCTCAACCTAAGTATGTAGGTGTTTCACAGAAGGGAGTCAGAGAACAGCTGTTATCTCCCATAAGCTGAGAAATTCTGAAAGGTATATTAAGATGTGATGGGATCCTTCCCCTTATGATTCCCAGACACTCACAAAATGTATTGTTTTGGAAGAACTAATTATGTAACAATATCATGATGGGTTTTGCACATAATGGCAAGGCCACTGGTCTGCTGCAGGAGTGAAAGAGGGAGAACTGGGGAGAGAATGAATGCTAGGTTAGGAGTTCTGACTTTAGCATTGTCCAGAAGAGTTACTGTCACCACAAATTCATAATTATTTGTCAGCCAGTGTGCTTAAAACACAATGAAAACAAAGTTAAGATTTACACACCTAGGTACTCAAAGTTAGATGTTCACTCTAGTGTTTGACAGTGATGAGATTTCTCAAAGTGCATCTGGGATTTCTATTCCCGTAACTGCATGTTTTCCTTGTGAAAATCCTCCCATTTAATAAATAGCTTTAGTTTAAATTAATTCTGAAGTACAGTGACTTCACTGGTAGCTACTGGGTAGTCATCACTTTAGAAGGTCAGGCCATTTGGATAGGCATTGTTTTATTACTGTGCAGACGGGAGCTTGTTTGCACTTCACTTCTAGCTAAAATTAAATATCTGTATTTTGCATTGCTCCACTTTGTGCTACACAGATGTATCCTTAATTCATAAAAGCAGAAGAACCCTGAGTATTAATCAGCTATGACAGTTTTCTGAGTATAACATGATTCTTATAGGTCATATCTGTGGTACACTCAAAATAGCACCTAACAGAGATTACTGCTGTTTTACTGGAAAAATAATAGATCAAATGTCAGACCTCTTTTTTAAGTTGAAATTTAGTGATTAAAAAATGGCCAATGATACAGCTTGTAGAGGTCTCCTTTGGAAATTATATTTATTAGTTTGCAGTGAAGTTGGATTTTGGACCATTAATAATTCCCATAAAATGGAAATCATGCTCTGGCCCTGCCTTTTTGTTCCAGCACATCCTCATCACCCCCAGAAAGGCACCTCGTGCCATATGAGCTTGCCTGACCGTAGCTCTTATCTTTTTGCTGGGAACTAAGTATTCTGCATCACTGTTGTTACTCCACCAAATTAGGGTGCTGGGAAGTTTGCCTTGTTCAGAATGGAATGTCACTTTGAAGGAGAGTTATTATCTTTGCTTGACTTTGTAGATTTCATCAGATTCCTAAAGACCATTTGAAAGGCGGGAGGGCGAGGAAACAAACCTTTTTTTGATCTTAATCCAGCTATTCTGGTAGCTAGTGTAAAGTGTGTTCGAAAGGCATTGGGACTGTATGTTATACACATGTTTCATAAAGTTATTTTTAGTGTGAAAAGATTCAACAACAGAGAGCTGAAACAGAGGCAGTTTAAGCTGAGGTACCCACATGGATGTCCTTATACATGCATTTACCAAATTAGTCCCTGAAAATTTATTCTGCACCACCTTGAACTAAAGCAGCTTCCCAGTTTGAAATCCTGTTCTCATCAATTCAAATGCCTTTCTAATGCACAAGGTGGTTCCAGCGTCCCACACTAGCCATCCTCTGCCACATCTCCTTGCTTGTATTCTAGAAATTTCCAGAAGATCCTGTGGGATACGGGTTGTCCTGACTGTAGTTTTTCTTCAGGGAACAAAGCGCCTCGTCTCTCTCATGCCTCAAGCTCCAGTCGTAGGGTCCCCTGTGCCTTCCAGAGGCAGTTCCGATGGGGTTACAGCTGAGCCATGAGACTGACAGCAGAAAACAGACTTGTGTTTAGGCAGCGTGAACAGTGTGCAGCGATACACAGTAACCTCCTGAATGCAAATATGTGTGACATTTCCATTTTCGCAGTTTTCTGAGGAAGCAGCAAGCCAGGTCATTGTAATGAACTGGTAAACATCACACTGTATGACATACGAAATTCATTTCCTTGTGCTCAGGAGCGGGGTGTTAATGCAATGCTTCCCACCGTGGTGGTTGCTTTGTGATACTGCTACTATGCTGTGTTCTAAAATACTCATATCCCAGCCATACCATACCACTGTGTTATTAGCCTAAATCTATGAAAACAAAAAAGACAAGGAAGAAAGTTAATTTCACTTTTGGTTTTCAGTTCTTATGCACTGTAACAGAATGTAAATAACCTCATTACTATACAAATTGTGTGTCACATAATGACCTCTGTACTGAAGACCAAAGTTTGCATAATTGAGGAGAGACTCACCTACAACAGTGTTGGAATTCATTAGCATAAGGCTGAAATAATGCTAAGAAAATAGCATTTGATGTCACCTATTTAAACTGGAACACTAGGTGTTTTCTTTCCTTTGGATTTCTTAAAGGTGTATGCTCATGATGGGGAACATAGCTTGTTTTACTGAAGATGCACCTCACTGGCCCTTTACATAACAGATAGAAAAGGGCTGTTCTTATGTAGCTTTGCAGTGTCTTGCAAATATCGGTGAAATCACGTTACTTAATAGATTTATTTTTATAGGCTATGTATTCATATAGTTATCTTGACTTTTAAGTGTTCATCCTCCATGCTAGGCTCTCTGTGGCAATTAAAATATACCATAAATCATATGCAGTATAATTACCAAAATACATTGTAATTATCTGTTGATCTTTTGCGCCTATTAAATAACTACTGAGATGTTTCAAAGCTGAGTTATTTTTGTATTCCTTGAGACAAACCTGCAGTAAAGTGTTGGTAATTCACTTAATGCTCAGCATAGATCAGCTCTCAAGTGCTTCATATCTCTTCCCTTTCCCCACTGTAGTGTTATGGCAATGCTATTGACTATCATTCTGTAAAAATCACATTTATGAGTGACACCTGAATCCTGAATGCAGTTCCAGCTGACGACAATATCCTGTGGTATGCAGCTGTCAAGGATTACTCTGCAGGCAGCTATTCATTTCATCCTGCACTTTGTTTTTACCATGACTGAAGACAGAAATTTTACATGAATTGAGGGAATTCAGGCCTGAGTTGGAAAAAGGAACAACTCTTATCTGAAACCTACAGGTAGTTAAACCTCCCTCAGTGCATCTGCTCAGAATGAGAGAGTTGTGAGACCAACAGAAATAAGCACAAGCAAACAGAAACAATCTGAAAAATGGCAAAACCATTCTGCTTACCCTCACTGAAGGTATAATTATCCATGTATGAGTGTTTGTAATGTAGCCGTGGAACAACTGCACCAGCCACAGCTTACTGCAACATATCCCAAACGCTTCACTTTTCACAAGTATTAGTTCTAGCTAAAACACAGGCACCTTGCCAGGTCTTTTAATATTACAAACTCCATGGTTGTGTAAGAAGTATGAGAATGCAATTTGCTATAGCATTTTACCAGAAACTGAGGTGAGCTCAGGTGGAATTATATAGGTGTGAGGGTTAATTTTCTTACTTTTCATGGAAAAAACATTACATCAGTTTCCTGCAAACATTAATTTCTAATGATAGTAATATCTTGCATCCATGGTTGTGTGTAATGTAGCAGGGTTAAATTCTTGTCTTCAGAGATTTATGCAAGTCATTATTTAAAAATAGAGATCTAGGAGTCAAAGCTAGTTAATTAATCTGTTCCAAGGAAAACTAAGTGCCTGGCCTTTCAGGCATCCTGGTGATGGCTGAGTAAGCTTGCAATCCCATAAAATTCTCACTTCTATATATATATTTTTTCCACTTTTTTTCCCTTCTATATGAAATGCTGAACCAATCAAATTATTGCAGACACAGTTTTCAAATATTTGCATGGACCTTGTTGAGAATCTGACATGAATTTGAAATAATCAGTGTACCTCTCTCCACCATGGATTGAAGATTTGTCTTGCATAAAGCTGTCAGGAATGTAACCAGCCAGGTACTGCTTTCAGATTGTAGGTGATGTTAATTTGCCATTGCACTAATTCAGTCCTATTACTTGATATTACTCTGGTTTTCTTTTGGTCTTTTCATTAAATTCCTTGCCATCTCTTGTCATATTGCAGTTAATTTTAACAGTCCCATGGCCAAACCTGAAAGCTAACCAATTGATAAAATAAGACCAAAAAATGCGTTATTTTTATGTCAATATTGAAGTAATTCATACTATCAGTAAATAGAAAAGGTAAAACCATGTAACCATAATAGCTTGATTGGAAAAAGTAATTTTCTCATAATGACTGATAGAGTGAGTAGTGGTAGTCCCCAATTCCCTGTAAACAGAAGTAGTAAGCAAATGGCTTAAATCCAACTAGCAGAATTATATTGTTTCAAGATAATACTTTGTAGGTTAATGAGTAATTAATTATAGTCATAACAGCATGCACAGGAATACTCCAATCTTCATTTGGTTGTAGTCTGAATGACACATACTTTCTGCTACTCCAAACTGGTGAAATGCAGTTCACAGGAGTAGGTAGATGTCGTGATATCCCTCACAGCCTGAAATACAGCCTCACTAGTCCAAAGCCATTAATTTTTTTAGTTATTAGTAATCTAATTTTAATCACATAATGAAAGTATGTATGAAAAGGAGATTCACATCAGATCATGATTCCTTTTAGTGAAAGCAGGTGCCAGACCCATAATCTTGCAGAGTCCCATACAGGGCAGAGACCTTGCTAGCCGGGTGATAAGGAGCTGAAATGAAACCTAGGTAGCAAGACAAATGGGGCTTCTCTACTATGGAAAATCTGTGTCTAAACTTCACTCATACTTTGTTACTTTTTGAGCCTCTTTCTTCTATATGTTTGCACAAAGACAGTCCCATCTTTCCTATAACCTCTTTCTCCCTCCAGTAGAACTAGTGTAACCTCTGTGAGAGCCTGACATGTTTTACGTATTCCAGCACATTCACCTTCCAGGTGAAGGCAAGCATATTTTCTGACCTCCATTCCTGCCCTACTCTTCACTGGTGTGGCCTCACCTTGAGTCCTGTGAGCAGTTTTGGACACCACAATATAAAAAAGGCATAAAACTATTAGAAACCATCCAAATGGGGGCCACAAGCATGGTGAAGGGTCTGGAGGGGAAGCCTTATGAGGAGTGGCTGAGGTCCCTTGGTTTGTTCAGCCTGAAGAGGAGGAGACTGAGAGGAGACCTCATTGTGGTCTTCAACATCCTCACGAAGGGCCGTAGAGAGGCAGGTACTGATCTCTTCATTCTTGTGACCAGTGACAGGACTTGAGGAAGCAGCATGAAGCTGAGTCAGGGGCAGTTTAGGTTGGATATCAGGAAAGTTTTTCACCCAGAGGGTGGTTGGGCACTGGAACAGGCTCCTTGGGGAAGCAGTCGCAGCACCAAGCCTGTCGGAGTTCAAGGAGCATTTGGACAACTCCCTCAGGTACACGGTGTGACTCTTGGGGTGTCCTGCTTAGGGCCAGGAGTTGGACTAAATGATCCTGATGGCCCACTTCCAATTCAGCATATTCTGTGTTTCTGTGGTTCTGTGAACTGTTTGGAAATAAAACATTCCCAGATCAGTAAGCAAGAAACACGACATCTTAACACCAGTCAGCCTCTACGATACAGAAAAGATAGATGGTGGGCTCTTTAATCAGTTTTATGTCTCGCAAACTCAAATGATAACCCCTCAATAATTGCTAATTTTCATTCTTTATCTGAGCAGTGTGTCTTGTTTATCCCACACATTGCCAGTCTTTCCACTATAAGACTGAGATGCTGTTATCTTAGACAATTCAAATGATTCAAATTATACAAATGGCTTGTTCTGACACAGAACTGTGTGAAGACTTCTGCCCATACTATTTCTCTGAGCAGTGCCAAGTGCAAAACATAACCAACTTCCTTGTTTAAAGATAATTTTGGTCAAGTAATTAAATGAAATTGTTTGTATGGTTTTTCTTAGTTAATGCTCAGTCTTGATGATGTTTAAAGTGTAGTACATAGGGCTTTCCTATATTTGACATCAAAATTAGTGAAGTGTTTCTTTTGTTCTGTCAGCAGGAGTTGTTGTTTGATCTAGAGCAGGCTTTTTAACTTTGTATTTCTTAGTGTCAAATGAAAGAAAGGAAATTTATCTGTAAAGGTATTTACAGTCCTGAAAGGTAGAAGTGAGAATAATTCTTGCTCATGCAGAAACCTTGAGTATTCATAGACATTGTGTTAATTACAGTGTGGCCTTAACTATCTGTAGGGAGGAGTGAACTGATGCAGGTGTGAATAGCATCTTTCTCTATCTGCTTATGGTGTTTTTAGTCCCATGTGTCAAAGGTGATGGAAGAAGACTACTTAGCTCATATGGGAATTGGATTTGACTGTCCTTGCACTCCAAGGCAACTTACCTCAAACTGTGCTTCTATAGTGTCCTACACTAGTATTTGGGAAGATTTCATTCCCTCACCTGTCCAGTCATCCACCTTAATGACCTCTTTACAGTATTCTTTTCATCTAGTCTTTTTGGCAAATTGTGTGTGGATATGGATTAATGTTGATTTCTAGGCTTATTTAATGAATTCAACTGTAATAACACATTTTCTAAAACAAAAGAAAAATCTGTGAAGGAAACTGGGCTGCTTGTCTTTTCTAAAGTGCTAGAGGAGTCATGATGTGCTGTTGGCTGTCCAAAATAGGGAGATATATTGCCTTTTTTAACAGTAGATCATATTTCTACCTTAGCTCAGTAATTTTGACTAAGGAGACTGACCTACACTGTATACATTCCTTCCATTCTTCTCTTTTACTTCATTCTTTGCTTCAGACCATTTATGACAAATCTTAAGCCTAATGTAAGTAACTCTGAGTCCAAAAGAGCAAGAAATGCCTGAAAATAATAACCAGAAAATCTTTTACCAGAAGTAAATATGTGCATAAATTTTGTTCAGATTCATAGATCGTGACATGTCTTGATCTTCTAGTTTTAAACATCTTGTGAAATTAAAACTTTTAAATTAATCTTGATGGAGAGATATCTACAACTCTCAAAACTTTTTCCTGCCAGTGATTAGACAGTTTAGACTGACCTCTGGTGACATTTATTTACTTTTTATTTATGAAAAATGCTGGGAGGAGTGATACGAAACTCTCAGAAGTTCACCCCATGATTAGCCGTGACTCAATTGACAGAGAAAAACAGCAACAATCCATACAACCAGTAATTAATCTCTAGCTTTATGCCCTCGTTTGCCAACTATCTCCATATTTGACAGAGAAAGTGACTTGCTGAATGTTTGATTTCCTTAGTGACAGCTAAGGTATGAAATCAGATTTGAAGATAAATATCTTCTGTGCCTTCTGCTTACAAAAAGAGTACCCAATTAAGTGTGCTTGCTTAGTCCTTGAAAATATTTGCCATGGGATTGACAGGAAATAGGACATTTTCCTCTTTCGAGGTAAGAGCCTCACCTCACTGCTCACCCTCTGCAGTATGTGTTCAGGAGCATTCTTGGTTTCATGGACATGAATCATGCAAGTATTTTAGTTTTCTTCTTCTTCTTTTGCCTCTGTATGTTAAAGGGCCAAATCCCATGATACACTGACTGCCTCCCATGAGGAGCTGCATAGCCTAGCAAGACATGAGCAGTTTGACGTATCCCAGGAGATGATTTGCCCCTCTTGGGATTGGTAAAACAAGTAACTCAGAAATCAGGCACTGAGTGGTTGCAGTGAATTCTTTCCAGAAAGATTTTCGCTGTATTATGAAGGGAAATATTTTTATTTGCATTGCTTTTGTGAACAGGCAAATAACCTGTCTGACCCATACCACATACTGCTGATCTGCAGAAAAATCTCTCCCCTCTGCTCTCCCCTGACAATTTGAGATTCTGTCCATGTTCTGCATCCTCTGGACAAGTCAAACAATCTGCAAACAAATGGACAGCTGCAGCCCAGAAAGGAGAGAGGAATTTTACCATAGAAACAGAAATTAAACTAGTGTCCTGCTCACCTGCATTTGATTTTTAAAGTAAATACCCTTGATATATTTCCCATTTAGTAGTATTGAAAAGGTAGTTTCCTGACAACATCTCATATAAAACAATCAGGAATATGGACTCAGGCATCTCTATATATATAAAACAGGACTGTGCTTGTCAGATTCTTATTTTTTATTAAGTTGGAGCTGGTAAAGGAAATAGATCTTTTTTTTTTTTCTTTAAGCTTTAATGTGCTTTTCTTTTGAACTTGTCATTTTTATTTGCCTGTGAGCTTTGTTTTGATTTTCTGAGAAGATTTCTGGTAATAATAATTGTTTGCAACAGGAAGATTCATGTGAGCTGACTTCCATTTTAGACATCAGTTCCTGTGAAATGAAAGGGAATTGCAATGTGGATGTGAGCAAAGCGGACTGATGCTTCCATACAATGCACTTCTGCTCCAACAGTAAATATATTTTCATGATTAATAAAAAGAGAGTAGAAGTCATTGTACTCTGTTAGGGTTTTGTTGATGGCTGCTCCCCAGAATACTGAAAAGATGCTATCAATACTCTTGACACGCTGCTTAATCAAGATGGGACCCTTCAGTACAGCCAGACAGTGTGCTTGTTTCAGAGCTGGAGCAATGTGAATCGGTAGGGGAGCGGTGGTTGCTGTTAGTTTTTTTGGTAATTTCATTAAAATGTAATCAGTGCCATTAAATAATATCTAATGCCACTAAAGTGCTGCTGGACACAAATAGGAAATCAATCAACTTGTGCTCTACTTCAGTGGCCTTCAGCTGTGGAACTGCACAGGTACCTCACAGGGAAGGGCTGCACCTTGCACAGCAGACAAAATCAGATCAATAGTAGTAGTTTTGTTTAGTTTTTAAAATTGCTCTTGATTGGAATGTGCCAACGGGCACCTTCAGTATCAGATGTGTGGGCTTGGAACAAGAAGTTTTCAGTACACCCTTAATATTTGCAACTTCCTACATATTTTTGTTCCTAAAGTGCTGCACATCAAAAGCCAAAATTATAAGAATGGAGTTTCCCCTGGGCAGACTGGAAAGATATGTCAAATACACAGCATGATCTTAGCCTGGTGGTGAAATGAGTTAGACATGCTGCTTGGGGTGCTTAACAGCTTGGACAGTAGGTCATTGTCATTGGTTCATTGCATTTGGCCTCGTCTGTGTACACAGATGCACTGGTACATGGCTTCCTAAAAAATAGTGTGGCAACTGAGGTAGGTTGGGAACTGAAACACACTCAAGCCTCTGTTACAGCAAGTCCCCAGCATGTTAATGGAGTGGGATAGTTGCCTCTGAAGGATTTAAGATGATCCCATTAACTGCAGTGGATATTTGTTCACATTCCCTACCTGTGGGGGCAGGGGAAAGGGATTACAATCAGTAGGCACTAGCAAAGGAGAGCTCTGCTGACTGTCAGTAATGTCTTCATAAGACTGGGGAAAACCAAGCAATTCTGTAAAATTTCACAGACTCCTAAGCAGAGACTTGTGTCTGCCTTCAAAAAGTCCATGTGAGGTGAGTTTCACATAAACTCAGACTATTTCAGACACTCCCGCTGGGTCTGGCCAGAATGCGTTTGATGATTCCTTGCAGCTGTTTAATTCCAACATAATTGCCTTTGAGATTTCCTTCCTGATTTTTCTGTGTAAGCTGCACTAAGCTATGTAGATAAGAAGCAATCTATACATTCTGTGTATAGGAGTAAATCAAAGACTATAACACAGATGGACAGAAGCAAGCAAAAGACTCGGTTCTTGTAATTTAAAATACATTGCAATGTGAATCCCACTGAGTTGAAATATCTCATTTCCAAGATTTTCCTGGGGCAGGAAGCATGAGGTCCCTTTATTCCACACCAGTCATATCAGTCTACAAATGAAAAACTAATGAAACAACTTTGAAACAATTGCACACACCTTTTCTGAGTTCTTCACACAATAAATTACGTAAACCATCCAATGACTATCAATTCTTACTGACAAATATAGTAATAGTTAAACTTGATGCTACGTAATTGTGCTGTATATGTGGTTTTCCCCTCTGATCATACAAAGATGGCTTAATCAACTTTCTCTTGTCTATAGGTGACAGATGGAAGGAATTAATAAGTTTGTCCCTTTTGGATGTCATTCCCCTTGATACTGGAGACTCCCCTACTCTATGTGCACTCTGAAACCTTGCCATACTAACAGTACAAATTCCAATTGGATTTTTTCAAATAGATCCTAAATCCTAAATGACATCAAAATATTCTTGCCAGGGATTTTGAGCACTCACCCTGTTGATGCAGAGCCATGGATATACAAACCATTTGGTCCCTGACAGGTAGATGTGGGAGCTGTTGAATATGTGTTGGAAGAAAGAAGGAATGGTGGAAGCTCTGATCAGGAGGAGGAGGATTGTGTTAGTGAGGGGGAAGAACTGAATTCCTAGCATCCCCAGCTCAGCCATATCTCATCTCTGCACTCCTGCAAATAAAGGCAAGATGTGCTCTGTGTGCTGCTGGAAGAGCTATTCAAACCATGCAGTACAAGCACGTCGCTCTGTTTTGTGAATTTAGTTCCTCACACCATCTCCATCCCAGCATGAGAGAAGTCTGTAAGCTCAGTGCAATCGTATCATAATTTGAATCTCTACAGGAGTCTGAACTCACATCACCAGAATGCATCAAGCCAATGTATGTGTCAATGCACAGTTACATATACACACCACAGTTCCAGGCCCATGGTGACATTTTTCAAACTAATATATTGACAGGAGTACCAGGATATTTTTAAGTATAGCCAGAAGGAAAAAGAGCATTACAATGAGGAAGAAAACCCGGTAGAATGCTGACACCCAAGTACATTACTTAGTGTGCAGTTGCATTAATGAACCATTACTTCAAATCCCAGCTTTGCCAATAGTGTCACTTTTCGTTTATCAAGGGAGAATCATCCTGGACGTGAACAGAATACCTGTATAATAGATAACTTCTCAATCCTCCCATACCATACATTTCCTTGAGCCCATTACAAAAGATTTATTTTTAAATTGGAAATTTTTTTTACAGCTGGGCAGAATGAGACTGTTTGTTGAACAAATGGTGTTAAAATCCCCAAGGCTCTGACTTACTTCAATAATGACCAAGACTATTGCTTGAGCCAGCTGATGCTCTTTTAATGAGCACTGCTTGTCAGAGGATCATATCTGCAAGTTGCTGTATAAAATAACTGTTTTCCATGAGTTCATAAAGCACTCTCTTGTTTGAAATGGATGAGGGTGTTGTACCAATCTCTGCAGTACAAAACAGACACTTGTGTGAACTGAAAGGGGAAAAAAGTAACTCAAAGTAAGTGACTGGGTTTTACTTTTTTTTTTTTTTTTAAATTGATTTCCCTGTCTGTGACAGACAGTTTTATGTTTATATACAACAAGCTCAAGATGTTCAAGACAAAAAATGCTGAAATACCAGCCTCAAAATAAATTTCAGCTTTGGCCTGATTGAATTAATACAAGCATGACACAAGTTGCTTACTTAGCAAACTGGGTGGACAGTAAGATAAATTCTTTTTCTGTGTCAAGACATCCCAAAAAGTTTCTTGCTGTTTGTAAGGTTTTTCAAGGAAAATCAAGAAGAGATTCCCAGACAAACCAAAATTACAAGTTCAAAACATGTTAGCCTTTTTTTAAAGGAAGATCATTCCCATAACAAGTCCAGGGTTATTACTGTTGTGTTCTGACAAGCACAACCTCTTTATGATTTTATAAGTCCATGGACCTGATTGCTTTTGAATACAACTGTACCATGTAACTACTGTACTGCTACTGCTACCAATGGATTCAAAGCTAAGATCACACAGTAAAAGAACAGCTTTTAGTAGCCCTGCCATCAACCTGTTCTTTTTAATATATATGTTATTTATGGCTGCAGGTTAGGTTTTACCCTTGAATATCACATTTTTCACCTGAAACAGCAATGAGTAATTGGGTACTGCAGGGTTTAATGTGCAGTACTGAGTCATTTTGATTAGACCCATATTTTATCTCTTGTGCTATTAACATCAAAGATTTTTTAAAACTACAATACTCCATACATTTGGTATTAATGTGAATTAAGGGAATCAGGTTCTAACTTGCTCAAGTACCATAGGGTTTTTTTGTCTCGCGCATATCAAACCCACCTGAGTTCCTAGTAAAATTCAGATTGTACTTGTGTGCAAACTAGCTCTGTCCTATGAAAATGAACCACTGAAGTTGATTCAGATTTGTTCAGAACCTTGAACAATGTAAGTAATGAATCTTTCAGACAGTTAATTCAAGCTGAACAGAAATAGAATCCACTTAAATGTTACTACTGCTTGGATGGAATCTTACCACCCTTGGTAGGTCTGAAGATGCAAGTCTCAGTGGATGAGATCTGCAAAGCCCAGCTTTGGCCACAGGAACAAGAAAGGTGATTACTTAGTCTCTGTTTATTCAATGAAATTACTACCCTAGCTTATTTCTGACAAGAAACATAAACATATAATTCTCTTTTGCTCTAAAAGCCATTTTTAAATTTGTAAACTTTTCTCCATTCTGCAGATCTTACATCCAGACTGATAAAATCATGAAGCAGGGATAATAACGATTTCTTGCAGAGAAAAATGTGTATGTTAGAGCTGTTGGTTGAATGTTTCACCTCTATTAACCTCTCTTCCAAACCAGCAGAAAAAGCAGGAATATTTACTTATCATACAAATTCAAACTAAGATGCTTTTCCTCTGAGAAAAAAGGCTCACAGACTTTGTTTGCAAGGGTAAAGTCTTGTGTGGTTTGCCACATATATTAGCCTCACTGTAGTTCTTCAGATGATTTGGTGTTCTTAATATTGGGCAGATAGTAAGAAATAGCCTCACTGCTATTTAATTTTTACTTCACAGCTGGTTAAACATTAACTCCTGTCCATCTGTCTCAAGTTATCATAGATTTGCCGATAGTTACGTGCTGCTGTGCTATGATGCAGGCTTTATATGTGATATTTAGCACACCACTTCTCTTTGCTGTTCCAGACTACACAGAAAGCAGCCTCTAGCATATTAACTGCCTGTTTCACCTGAAGTAAAATGGGAAAACATTTTAAGATAAGTTTTCCCTTGTCACATTTTTTGCTTGTACTGTAGATTATCAGAGCCTTTTCCCCCCTCACATGTAAGCAAAGACAGCTATAGAAAAAAATGTGTTCTTTAAACCACAGGAAGATTTTTCTTTGCTGTTCTATTATTATCTGACTGAAATAAAAAGGAAAAATGCTTATTTAATGACTACAGGCATCTTAAAACCTGTAAAATTATTTTTTAAACAGGGCTTTAGCTTAAAAAAATGGGATATGAACATGTGTGTAATGGAGCCAGACTCACAAAGTACAATTTCTGTGTCTGGCACCTGTCAGGTTTCTTTAAGAGTCTAAATAGATGTATTATCACTGATAACACTTGCTTACTCCCAAATAGACCAATCAAAGTGTAATTTTCAGAATTATAAACCTTAGAATCCTTTCAAAGTCCAAATTCAAAACATGATCCTGCATTACCCATCAGAGGCCATTATCAACTAGATTTGTTTGCACCAAATGTAGCTTTGAAGCATAATAGTGGTAAGATATCAGAGAGGATCTATCCTTCAGCATTGAACAGGGAATGATAACAGCATCTGAAGTAGTACCAGTCCTAAAGCTTGACTCTGTGGTCCAGTGGTTTCACACCAAGTGTTTGAAGAAGATACACACAGCATCACAGTTGTGATTCTGCTGAAACCTGTGGTGTGATACGTAGGAGCTGTATTCAGAGCAGGTAGCAATCATATTGCCCTATATATCATGATTAGTCCAGGACAAAGAACAGATGGCATGAGAAGGAGATGGATTCCATGAGCATGGAGTGGGTGGCAATTGTGTCTGGTCCAAGCTCTGAGACCTGAGAGAGTAGTATTGGTAAATAGTGATAAATGTGAAAGGGTTGTTTCCTGGGTATTACAAGCTACAGGAAGACAGAATGGAGTTGTCAGCTATCTGACAACTAATTTTTATACATGAGGAGTTTTTTATGGCTGCTTTTATTCTGTGATGTGTTGTTTCATTTGTTTGTTTGCTGCCAGGCATTCACTGTGAGATTTTAGGATTCCCAATTTATGAAGAGATGGCTTTGTGTGGCAAAAGCCTGGGAGACCAACCGAGGAAGCTGTGGTTTCACAGTTAGAGAAGATGAATTCACAGCTAGTAGTGAATGTTTAAGCCCTGTTTTTTAGGAAAATGAATGTAAGCAAATTCATTTTACTTTCCTTTAAATTTTGTCTGACAAAGTTAATTGTTTGATGTTGAATTTTTATTGATGATTATTTTTCCACCCTGTAGTTACTGTGTCAGGAAAAGGAGTGCTTTGAAAGCCAGACAGAAGGGGAAAATACTCCATAGGAAGTTGGACTATTATTGTCTCCCAAGACACCCAGTATATCAGTTTTTTTGGCTTATGAAGGACACATCAGTCACACCTCCATTCAGGATCAAGTCTAGCCTGTTTCTGAGACTTAGTGTCATAGGCAGCAAATAATGCCTCCACAGTGGAGAGATGACATGTTTCAATGGAGGTGCCAAGGTGTAAGCATGGATTAGTTCAAGTGACCTTTTGTTGGCAGATGACTCAGAAGGTGTAAAATGGCTCAGCAGACCCCTCAGGAATACATCTGGGATTTTATTCCTCTGCCCTTACAAATTATTTCATTAATTGCTGATTTCATCCTTTTAATCGCTGTAATACTAATTTATATTCCAGAAGAAACCAGAAGGATAATGATGTACAGTTTCACAAATAGATTTTTTTCTTACTGTTTTCTTAGAAGAGTTGATCTCTGTGCCTGATACATATTTCAGAGCATAATATTTACAGGGTTTCAGAGTATTTTTACTTCTCTTTGCAGGAAAAGAAAATGGGTTTCAAAGTTGCTCACGGGAAAGCTATAAAATAATTTCTGCCTCATACCAAAAAAATATTTACAGTATTTACAATACTTGCACTATTTTTTTTCCCTACATAATTCCCATCTTTTGTTAGAATTTCGAAAGAGTATTCTTTTTCTTTCATCAAGATGTTGCTTCTTCAGGTGGAGCTCAAGCTCATTTGTGGCTGCCATATAGGTTAAAGTTAGGATACTGTTTCTAAACTATATATAAATTCTGTAACGAAAGTTGGATATTTTCTTTTGCCTTCTAAGTTTATTGCTTGCCCTTTCCAGAGAAGTTAATACACATTTTTGAAAATCTATTCAAACTTTATTGCGAAGAACGTTTTGTAAAAGATGGAGAACAAGAAAAGCAAAACCCTCAGGAACATCAGGTCAATTTGTTGACAGAAATTTTGTACCATTTGTGGAGATAGGACTGAAGAATTATCTGTCTCTTTTCTCTTTCCGTCTTGTAGGAGCCTGGATTCTGTGCTGAGACAGTAGTTTTCTTGCCTGTTTTGTCACACAGTTGCACTTATTAGTGGGAGGAATATTCAGGGTTGGCTGAGAAAAGAAACCTCTGTGAGAATTTGAGCCAGTGGAGATGGCACTCTGGGAAATCAGCTTCCCCATATTTCAAACCTGTGTTACGAAAGGACAGTCTGCACAGCAAAAGAGGACTTGCTGGCATTTAATCGTGTTTGAAATTCTGTGCTTTGAAAAGTTCTCCATTCATTCAAGGCAGGATGAAGGTTTTTCTTTGAATACAAAAACTAAGCGTACATCCCAATTAGTTGTGTATGATAATTTTTGGGATATGTTTTTCCTAATAGGGGATCATCAGGTTTATCGAGTCTGC
This sequence comes from Formicarius rufipectus, assembly GCA_013399695.1. NCBI lineage: Eukaryota > Metazoa > Chordata > Aves > Passeriformes > Formicariidae > Formicarius > Formicarius rufipectus. The sequence continues at coordinate 1,116,179 of VXAU01005779.1, read as the reverse complement.
TTGAGATTCAGGGATAGAGACAGACAGGGATTTTCACTTTCTAGATGGACCTCTATTTGCTTTTCCATCACACTTGCGTATTCCTCGTACATTGCTCACCTGTAAGGGAGACATTTAGGAACTAATAGGATAAATTCTGTACAGAGGGACATGTTACCTGTGCCTGGGCATTCCTTGTGGGGTATGCCACAAGTTGTGTGTGCAGCCTGTGTTTGCCAAGCATATTTTCTTCCTGTTGTCCTGTGGCCTACGGTGCATTGTCAGTGCGATTGATTGAGAGTTGGATTTATCTTTTGTCAATTTGCTGCTTGTTCTGGGCTTGATTCTATGGCTCTGAAGACAGTTTGTGGTTTCAAGGGAAACAAGAGCAAGCCATTTATGTCATAATTGCATCTTGCAAGCTTTGTGCTTCAGTTAGTGAGTCAGAATGCCTTCTTGATTCACAGGTGTGCTAATAGTTCAATTAGTTCTGTTTTCAGGGAGTACTTTGAACAAAACCCAAAAGGTAGCTGTTTATTTTGGAGCAGTTCAAAATGTGAAGGAACTTAATAATTCAGTACAACTTTATGCAAATTCAAATTCTTATTTTTTGGGCAATTGAAGCCTTCTATCCACATCCATATCTTTTGGATATAAGCACTGTACAGTGTCGTGTCAGACAGAGAACCAAAAGAGATCACAAAGAACATGAAATTTTACACCTTCATTTTTATGGAATTCTGATAAAAATTAATTTGCATCAAAGCTATTTTTTTAATTTTACAAAGAGGAGTAAAGAAAAAAATATATAATTTTCTAGAAGATGTCTCTTCTACCTACTGCTACTGAATGAAAATTCATCTTAACATAAGCCTCCACCTAAATGTTTTATCAAATATCTTTTCTGCCTCTCCTCATGATTATTTTTGAACAAAGTTAAGCACCTAAGGCAAAGTGCTGAAAAACTCACAGTGTTATTTGCTTACTGAGGAGTGCTTTACTAGTGTCCTTGTTTCAAATTTGCAGTATTCTGTTGCGTTGTATAATACTTGAATTGTGGGAGTTTTTAACCAATGTTCAAGTAAATAACTGTGTAGTGCCAAGTAAAAGATAAAAAGAGGAGAACTGAATGATACTTAATCATAGCTGAGTCTTCTACTCAGGCTCCTGGAGAGGCAAAGAAACTACCTTTACAGCAATGATCTTTGTATGTGAATATTAGGCATGCTTCAATCCAGTCTTGAAAAAGATATGGTTCCAATAATTATCTTTATAGGCACAGGGCCTTTTTGAAGCTATTTTCTTGTCCATTAAAAAATAAAATTAAAAAATAAAATAAAATCAGATATTTTGCTCTCCTCACATGCATTGATTTTTCCCAATTTCTTACTAATAGAAAAAATTCTAGAAAGCTTCAAGCTTCTTTACTGCGGCCCATAAATGCATGTTGCTGGAGGGTCAGGGTACACATTTCTGATTGCACCACTTCAAGACACAGTCACTTCCTAACTGCAGTGCAATGACTTCTGTTGTGCTTTCAGTGTCCAGGACTTCATCTGGTCTGGCTGTTTTGCTCACAGCAGGTTAGAGATCTGCACTGTGTGCTGCCAGGACAGGGGGATCAGTCATCTCCAGGTGTTTGGTGGTGACAAACAGCTGGAGCAGTAACATCCTGTACCACACAGCTCGATGCAGGCAGGGTCTGACAGGCTGCTGAGCATGAGTGAGGATGGTACATAAGCTCAGCAAACATTGAACTGAGCTGCTTAGACCGGGCTTTGCTCACCCCAGGTTTACCTTTTCTGCTTGTTGAGAGTATTTGTCTTTACATATCTTGCATAACACTTTGAGGGCTCATTTGCTTGAAGTATTAAACTGCTTGAAAAGGAACCATGTTGCCACTGTATATTTCACCTCTGGACTGCAGTGTGTTCTTCCTATGGTAAATTTTCATGCATTCATGTAATGCAGAATCACATTTCATATTATTTATGCACTAGTGAAATGTTATCAAGTTGAGATAATTTTATATTTGTAATGGCTTCGTCCCAGACTCTCTTCTTAAAGGGAAATTCCAGAATTCTGAAGGAAAATGTTCCTGGGATAAATGAGATTTTACTTATGTCTTCATTTACTGTGGTATTTAAGGACTGAGAGAGATACTATCTAGCATCTTTTCAAACACTGCTTTGTACAAAATACTTCCACTCCAGTTGCTTCTTACAGCCTCTGTAAACTCTGTTTAAATGTTACAGAGTCTGCCTAGTCTACATTGTATTATGCAAGTTAGAGATGGGCGACTCATTCCACAGTATGGGTAAAATAGCATCATTTCCAAATAATTTTTTTTGCCTGCACTCAGAGAAACCAAATAAAAATACAAAGGTAAAAAAGACCAAAGCTTGACTCAAGACCAGAGAAATGTCAGGTCCCTATGTACTTGTACAAGTAAATGGCAAATTTGAATGATCTCAACTGCAGGTATTTTCTCTTCTTGCCCTACCTCTATTGTTGTTCTCAAGCTCTTGAACAGTTGCTGAGATCTATGGAATAGTTTATATTCCTTCCCCCTACCATTAAATTTTTATTTCTTAAATCCTCTTACAAACAAATTGAAGGAAAACAAAGTCGTAATGTCACCACTAAAATCATTCAGCATTTACAGAGAATGATCCTCGAGTGTATAAAAAGTAACTCTGCTACTTTTTGTGTGAGTGTGAGGAATACCCATGACAGATCTGAGTGCAGTGTGTGTCTGTGGTATCTGTAAATGGGTTAGTGCAGTCTGTGTGCAGTATATACATCTGCAGAGGTAGTGCATGAAAAAGTGTGTAATAATGAATACTGCACAATGGAGGACAATACTACACGGCATAAAGATAAAGAATAATGACATTACTCTCAAATAACAAAGCCCTGAGCAATGCTAGTAAGCCTGTGAGGAGACATGAGACGTCTTCGTTGTTTCCTATGGTAATAACCTGTGTATGCATGTGGTTTTCATAATAATAGATGGATATAGAATATTGTTTGAGCAGTTCAAGGAGAAACTACCTGTTTATATTGAATAATTTCCATATGAATGGTTTAGGGTTGTGGGTTTTCTTGCTTTGCTTTTATGAGATCTGCAATTTCTTTCTAACACTGGCTTCTTATCACAAGCTTGCAGCCACACAACCTGATCTCATCAGATCAAACAAGTTAAATATAGTCAGATCCGGTCAATACTTAGGTGGGAAATTTCCAAGGTAATTCAAGAATGCATTAGGAAACTGCTGGGCATCAGTATTCCTCTCTTGCCAGCACTGAACAAGCATCTCCCATGTTATTGAGGAGTTCACTGGATACGTGGTTCTTCATCCTCAAATTGTCCTTTATCATTGCCATGTACAAGTGGCTTCATTTGTCAGCATGTTGGTAGTCTAGCAAGGACCTTTGGTGATGAAAAACACTATATAAGCAATGCTGCTAGCTCAAACGTTTTATTTATGATGTTTTATATTGTCCTCCTGCAACCCATATTTAGTAAATCCAACAGAATGTTAATTTTGAAGCACCATTTAGGTCAGCCTTTGACTTAGTGTACAGAGCATTGTTTCCTTGTCAAAAATACTTGTGCAGAATCAGGAGAAGTGCTGGTATATACCTGTCAGAAGGACAAGATAAAGCAGCATTTCTGTTATCATCTGTGAGAGGAAACAGAATTATCATGGCTTTTTCTTCCTTTACAACCTGTGATTTAATTGACTTATTGGACTTACCTGAGAACTGGAGCTGGACATTATATCTTGAGGTTTCTGTTTGGTTTCACTCTAAGCCAGTTGATAAACATTTCTTTATATTTGTGTAACGCCTAAAATTCTCTCTTGGAGAAGATGTGTGAGAGATCTGTACATGAGAACTGTATATTATAATAGGTAAGAGCTATGATAGAGAATACTAGCTCACTTGTACTCATCACAGAAAGAAAAAAGAGGCTATCAAACCTACTGACAGAGGAAAATGCAGATTACATACGAATAAGCACATCATCATCATCATCATGGCTAGGCTTTGCAAATGAAGATTTCGGAAATAAGCACAAAGTATAAATGAAACATGTGAGTAGGCTTATATAATGAGAAAAAGGGGGTCCAACGAGCTTCTTTACTGTTTAATACCATACTCCAAAGGCAAATAATTTTCAAAGAACAGAAAGTCATGTTTTTATTCTCTATTTTCTTCCCAAATAAATAGCACAGCCATGGAACCTTAACCAAGTGCACAGAATGACATGTACAGCAAAAAAAAAACCCAAGACATTATTAGTGTCATCATGTGTGATTATGTAATCACTGTTGATTTTTTTTTTTTTTTGCTCTGAGACAAACATCATCCACTGTTGTAAAGGAAAACCACTCCAGAAGTGAATTATACTCACTGCTATTAATTTGGGGATTCAGGCTGTATACTGTGCCAAAATGCTGATGCCTGTGCTCTGAGAACTTCCAGGGAATGTGCCTCTTTAGAGCAAACAATAAAATGAAGTCAGGTGTCAATCATTCATAAATCTCTTGCATTTATATATAAAGCTGGGTAGGAATCCTGATTACTTATCCAAAGTATGTACACTTACAGAAAGAACATAGGAATGAAAACTTTGTTGGTGGTTTTTCTTTCAGTTTGGAAAAAGAAATATTCCCATAAACATTCTGGATACTTTGTAGTATGCACTTTTGCACTATTTCCTTCCTCTGGTCCTAAATGAGTATGTTCATTTCCAAAACCTTTAAAGCATAGACAAGTTTTCTTATTACTTTTAAAGTCAAGTTTAGGTAAGGAAGTCAAATTTGTACAAACTTGGAGAGGTTTTGTTAATACCAAGCATATCTGAGTATGCCTGTCTTTGTACCTTTGCAGGATTTCACATTGCCTAATATAATGTTCGTCATGGTTTTAATTTTTCCTCAAAAAGGATCTCTTTTATGTCTGCTATTTACCATCCTTGCCAGAGTCATTGAGCACAAGAAATGCAGTATCTACAAGATGAAGAAACTTCTTTCTTCTTTGCACTCCTGTAATACGTAATGGATGGTTTTAAAAAGTGATCTTTACTCTGTGCTTTACCTATTCATGTGTAGGATTTTGATTTCATTTGAAATGAAAGGCGTAAACCTCAGGTCTAAAAACTAATAGAATTTCTGCATTTACCTGCTGATCCATAGCCTTTAGGTTAGATTGTGTGTCAGCCAGCAGTCAGCTTGTTGAATGAAGCAATACTTTAAAACTAAAATGAAAAGATTTCTGTTATATGTAGTCTGACACCAGATATGAAGGCAGATTTCTGGTGGCTTATTATTGGAAATATTTTCCAGTGTGTCTGATAAGCGAGACTGAACAAGGCATAGGAAGTGGACCTAATCAGATAATGCTGACTTGCAGACCAGAAAAAAGAGAAGGAATGTGTTTTGCCTAAGTGCTATGCCTTCTCTTGACAACTGACTGCAAAATCGCTAGTGTAATGAAAAAGGGCACTGCAGAGAGCAGGGAATAAATGTGCTGGTTCATGAGGGTGGCTGTTCTATCTAAGCCTGTTTACCTGTATATATTCATTTGCTGTATTATGAAAGGTTTGTATCTAAGTGCTTGAGGGAATTGGCACTGTAGAGATAGGTCATGTAAAAAGGAGGGGGAGAACGTTAGACTGTATCAGCTCTTAATTTTTCATTGAGTCTGGGTACTTTTTTGGAACTCCAAAGGAATTCAAGATACAGACTTATGAGAGGGTCCCCCCCAAGGGATCAAGCTCTGTGTTCTGCTCCGAATCACAGTGCTACACATCCTTCGTGGAAATGCACTTAAACACTGAGAATATTCACAGGATAAGGAAATTCTCAGTATGAAGAGGAGCATTCATGATGTTACAAGGTGGAGGACAAAGGAGGGTCTTCTAGAAAATCTTAGAGTTTCCAAAGAACTGAAGCAGAAAGATTCTTCTGTTATTTCCAAGCCTGGGTATGAAGTGGTCTTTACCACAGATTGATAGAGCAAAAAGATATTTAACAGAACTTCGTATTCGTTTATGTGTTCAGATTGCATGTAGATAATAGATTATATCAAATGCAAACATAGTGCCGCATTAATATTACATGACAAACGTGCGTAATTCTATTTGTTGGCTTGGAGACAAGTGGTTGGGAGATCCTTTTATTTCAAAGTATTTTTGAGAACAGCTCAGCTCTTTACTTGGTACCTTAAATGTCTCTGCTCAGGGAAAAATTAATTTTACTTGATAAAATCTATTCTGTGCTGATTTTTCTAGACAACTACTGTAAGATTAAAGTTTTAAATGGATTGAGTGTCCCAATAAGTATATTCACTTTCATACACATATGAACTAAACATGTCATCAGTGGCTTCTGCTTTGTTCTTCTTACTGCATATTTGCAATTCAAAATAACATTTCATTTGTGAGAAAAAAAAATCATTTCAGTTGTCCCACACTTTGTATAACTAATTGTAATTAGTATAATGTCTTAGTTGGCAAGGGCTTATCAGGCAAATAGCATGAAGAAGCAAAGAAAAAGCTTTATAACGAACAATGTTGTTTTTTAAACCTAATTATGACACTATCTCTGCTATTGTGTTTGATTGAACTCTTAATTTTTAATCTGATACTCCTTCCAGCAGTATAGCTACTAGTGTAACCTGACGTTCTCTATAATGCTGCTATTGAACACATTTTTGTTAGCTCTAAATTTTACAGGAGTCTTGATTTACCTGTTGTCTCAAGTGGGTTGTAGTTTCTAGTTTTAATTAATTAGCTTGTTTTAATGTTTGTTACGCAAATCATGTAGATAAGCATTCAGTTAACTTTGATGTCCTGAACTTTGGTGCCAGGGGAGCAGCAGCAACCTCCTCTGATGGACACTGTCAGGTGTGTGGCCTTCTAAGGAGCAGCTGGCCTGCAGAATTCAGTGGCAACATAACCAAGTCTTAATTAGCTGATATTGGGAATCACCAAAAAGGTGATATCACTAAGGGCAACATCATATGTGGAAGAGAAATCAGAGCATTTCTTTGTAAAGCAAAGGATCACTGTCATGCTTCTTGAATGTGTTCTAATAAGTTGAGTCCACTGGAAATATCGTAAGCCTGATGCTTACTGAATTCTTCACCATTTTTGATAACTGGGAGTTAGCTTACACTGACAGTGAGCTGGCTAGATGGTTAGTCCAACAATTCTTGACTTTTCTGTACTCAAAGAGCTAGATTGTCAAAGACTCAGAAAATTAACTAATTTGCTACTTCAGTTTATAGGAGAGAAACCATAAACATTCTCTTTTAGAGCATTTCACTGCCATTCCAATAAGTGTGACAATTTTCCTCAGAGCTTCTACTTGTTCTGTTACCCTCCTGCAGACTATTCAATGAATATTGGAATAAAATACTCTGAAATTGTCCAGTGTTGAAGGAACTGTTGAGTGGGGTAGAAGGGAATTTACTGTGATCCATGGATGCTCTTTCTATGAGCTCTGTGAGCTTCTTGCTTTTCAAATGTTTGCTCTATCCCACTTTTTCTAAAGGCTGCTATCAAAAACTTGTGCCATTCTTTGTTCTGCCAAACTTGTCTGTGCACAGTCAAGGTGCTGCCTTCAATGTAAAATTTGTGCCAGTGGCTGGGGATATCTGGCCTTCAGAAGACCCTGCTGCATCAATGCAGTGGCTCTTGGTGAACAGAAGGGGCACGACAAAAGCTAATCTTCTGTGTCCTGTGGATTTGGGACCCTATATTTCAACTGGGGCTTTAATTAGACCTCAGCCTCTTCTGTCCACAATGTACATCTGTAAGAGATGCCTGTCAGAGAGCGAGATACTATAAAAGTGGAGTGGAGAGTTAGGGGAAGTTGTGATAGTTTAGAGGCTAGGATTACTTGCTTCTTTCTTGATAGTTGGACAGAGGTGAGCTAACTAAGAAAGCAGGGAAAGTTTAGATCCATTTGGATGGAATGCAGAGAGTAAACAGACTCTAATGGTGATACTAAACAGTACGATTATATGTGTGTGGTTTTTACTAAAATGTATGTATAAAAAAGAAACAGGAAAAAAAAAGAAAAGCAGATAAATATTTTGTTCTTTTTATAGTTTAAGGAAAAGTTAATCTGGAGAAAGCTACAGTAGTAAAAGGGAAGGCAACATCTTTGTTAATTAGCAGTTAATCTTCAAAGCTTGACTGATGGGTTACATTATGGCCTCTTGCAATTGAATTAAAATTCAGACCCACACAAGTTCTATTTTTACCTCCTTTTTCCATATCAGAATAATTTGTCTGGATTTGAGATGTCATTTTTGCTAAAAATATTGATGTTCCATAATCTGAAAGGAACTTTTGGTTAGTTCAAATAGGCAGTGTAGAGAAGAGCACTGTGGCTCCAAATGCAGTTTTATAGAATGTAACTTTTTAACCTGTGGTGTTATAGATAAAGATATGTATGTTCTCCAAAAGAATCTGTTTCTCTTATTTGAGCATTAAGCTTTTTGGCGACGGACTGTCACATGTGGGTGTATAGTGCCTGTATAGTGAAGATTCACAGTGTAATGTAAATAATCGGTAATTTAACAACAAATTAGGAATTAATTTTAGGATTCCTGGAAACAATTTTATGAATACCATAGTTGGGGTGAGACAAGTTGTTGATACAGGAATGTGGACTGATGAAGGCCTTACCTGTAGAGTCTGAGTTCTCTTTATTCAGTGAATATCTTCTATTCAGTGCGGCGGGCGTTGGCCAAGCGGTGTAAGCCCCCGCCTGTGGAGCCGGCTCCTCCTCTGAGGATGCCGGTTCGAATCCTGGAGGAACTCGCTGTCACAGTCCGAGCTGCTCGGCCGTGGCAAATGAACCTCAGGAGTAAAGGGGATGGGACCAGTTCCGCACACACTGTGCCTCACCTAAAAAATGCATTGCGCAGGCTTATCCCAGAATCTTTGTTCGTGAAGTCCAGCCAACAACAACAGTCTTCTATTCAGAAATGAAACTTTCCATTAATATTCTGGCCCTCCGTAGTCTATTTTTTTGGCTAGGCATCAGTCCTGGTGAAAAGCAAAGTTCTCAGACAAATGTGAAATGTGGGGAGAACAATGTAACAACACCTTTCCTTCCGTGTTGATGTCAAAGAAGTATTGCTTGAACTTCCACAATGACTGCAGATTGTGGTAAGTGTGAAAGGGTATCAGCTGATGTACATCACTGTGGTTTCTGTCAGCTGAGTATCTGGTCCAGTGTTCTTCCCACTTAAAGGGACAGACTTAGGGTACAATATTGTGCTACCTGTTCTTTCATTTTCACCATAGCAAAAAAACAAGGGGTCTTTATAAAAGCTTCTGCTCACATTTCATTGTCACAGACATACAGTGTGCACCTTTACAAAGTAGTATCGTATTTTTTTGATTTAAACATAAAAAAGACCTAACTAATAGAAAGTGTTTTTATGAAAAAAATTAAGCTGCTTTCATATAAGGTTAGTTGAACTCCCTTCAGCATCTTGTATCAAGAAGGTAAGAACTAATCAAGAAATTTCTTCTGTATTCACCTATAATACATTTCACTAAATTGTGTCGCTAGGAGTAGTGAGTGCCCTTTAATACCAAAAGAAAAGGGTGGGAAAGCCTCCTTAATTAAATCTCTTTGGGGATCCTGGATTAACTGCAGTTCTGTTTAGTTTATATCATTCCTGTAGAAAAATGTGCAGACCCAAGGCAGCAAATACTGTTTTAAATGTAGATGCAGGAAAAAAGGCTCTGTTGGGTTTGGTTTTTGTCCTCCACTTGGCAGAGTTTTTAGTTTTGATTCATTTTTGGTTACAAAGGATGAAAGTCTAAATGCTTCTCTACTCCCTTTCACAATGTGTGGAAACATTGAACCAGCACTCAGCAAACTGGATGCAGCTACTGGTGAAGACACGAGAATGTAAAGCTGCCCTACAGGGGCCTGTGGCACCAGCCCTGACACCTGTGTCAAGGTTTCAGCTGTCACTCCCTTTGTCATGGCCACCAGGGACTGCAGAAAGTCTTTGGCCTAGCACAGTCCAGTGGCAGGTGGGAAACAGTGGGATGGGGGTAAGCTGGGGTGCCACAACTAACTTGCAGGCTCAAGTAGTGTCCAGGGAAATTTTGGCATTACCTTCCATTTGCTTCAACCACTGCAAGCGTAAGTAACTGTACTGTGGAGCAAGTGCTAGGCAGGTGTAGAACAGAAGAGTTGCATTTACTGGAAAAACTCAGTCTTCCTAAGTGTGGAGTGAATTTTACTAAGGCAGCTTTTGAAGAGAAAATGGCTGTGTAAACATGCCGACAGCTTAGCCCTCAAATCTGCTTATGTGAATTTAGTTTTCCTTCATCCCAAACATAACTGCATGGTTGTAATGGCCACCACTCCTGTGGATCCTCTTCTGATTTAAACATCCATTTGCTCATCAACCAAATCCAGTGCAAATGGAAACGTGTGGAGTCATATGCTTCTCTTTCTGCACAGTGCACCTCCAGCAGATCGAGTTATTTGTAATCCTGCATAAACTGCTTGACCTCAGACCCCAGGGGGCAAGTACAACCTGGGCACTTATAAAAGGCACCTTCTACCAATTACGTGAGTGCGCACAGTATCATGGGGTGTGGCTCGATAGCAGTTTGTACTTAAGAAAGGGAAAGAATGAATTCTTGATTCAAGAGAAGTCAAGAAAATATGTATTTCTGGAAATAGAAGGATTAGGGAATAGAGTGGGGAAGAAGAAAAAAGGTGGTGATTGGGATTTACTCTTCTGTAAACAGTTTGCACCAGGAGCACAGTTTGTATCTAAAGAGTCAGTGAGACTTGTGGAAGTCCAGTAGCTGTAAGAAATTTAGCTCCCAACTCGTGTTCACAGCAGGGGATGCCATTCATCTTGGAAAGATTTGCACTGGTTTTCCTGCCTGAGAATCACCTCAAAATAATATATATAAATGCAATATATAGGCTGGAGGGCAGAGTTTACAATTATAATTCTTTCTTCTTGTTTCTTTTCTGTGTGCTTTGCAGCAAGTGATCACCCTTGATAAACAGGACTTCTTTTGTTTTTTGAGCTCAGCAGCATAGGCATCTGAAGGAGCCCTCTCTGCCTGTGTGAAACAGCTTCCTTCTCTTGCTGCCTGAGTTCACGGCTGAGCGGAGATGCATCAAAGTCAGGTCAGGGAATCAGAAATAAGGAATCTACAGAAGCCTGGGTAGAAGCCGTCGATTTTCTTAAGCTCCTGCCTTTTTTTCCCTCTTTGTTTCAGGTTTCCATGCTGATATTGAATAGACCAGAGAAAGAGAGGAAAGAAGTAATAATTAAAAAAAAGTACACAACAGAAAGTTTGGAATTATATACATACATTAAATACCCAAGCAGATGCCTCAGGTGTTTCAGTATTTGTAGTAACAGATAATTCTTTATTTCTAAAGGGGTTTTTTGCCTGTCCTACCAAAAATTGTAAGTAGTAAGTTAAATAGTCTTACTGGTTTTTTAATTAGATGCAGTTAAATACAGAGCCATAATTTCTCTGCTCCTTTTTGTGATCATTCAGAAGTGTCCGTCCTGTCTTGTTTTTGGTGCCTTTTTGACATAGGATTTATTAATTGCTACCTCTCTTTTTAAATCCCATTGTGAGGGGAGATGGTCATGGGCTAGTTTGTGATCCAGGAGTAGCTTTACTGCAGGTTTGCAGCAATTTCAGCAGAAATGGACTATTGTCCCCTGTGTTCTATTGGTGCAGTATTAATGCAAACAGAAAGGCAGTCTTTCTGGAGATTAATTGAACAGTATAACACCCGACTGCAGTTTATTTTCAGGATTCACAATAAGGTTGCTCTTCATGAGTTTGGGCTGGCAGGACTGCATCACTGCTCCATACCTAGCTGCATCTTGCTGGACAGAGTCACTGCCTGAATCTGGAATGTGGTCTGAGCTGTTCATAATGCATTCCACTTGTTGAAGCTTTGCATAAAACTATACATGATGGATAATAAAACATCTGTCCGTATATAAATGTTCCACTCTTCAGAATGACCTGAAGCATGATGTGGTTTTTTGAATGTGTGATACAGGCTGCTCACTGCTGGAGGGTTATGGCTGTTTATTATTAGATGTCCTGCATCGCTATGGAAAGCAAAGCAAGCCGTGTGTGTACAGAAGGGAATAATTATGATAAACGGCTGCCTAACAGGTATCTTTTTAATGCAGAAATAGCAACAATTTTTACCAGGTGAAATCAATTCTCTCTGCTTGTATCTTCATTGCTTTTTTTTGTGCTATTTTTTCTGCAGAAAGAATGTAATGAAATAATTAGCAACAAAACCCTGAGTCTTAAAGAAAACAGAAATAAATCCAGGCTAGTGCCAATATTCTTCAGCATTTAGAATCTTACCCTTCCTGTGTACCAAATGTACTTCCTTTTCTCCTCTCCAAAATCAACTCTCCAAAGCCAACTCTCTGGCAAAAGAAGTGTATGTGCACTTCAAAGGAGAGGTGAGAGCCTTGCTGTACTCTCAGCTCTGTCTGTCAGCTTATTCTAATCTGTAATTTACAAATCTACTCCTGATATTAAGAGGAAGGTATAGACGAAAACTGAGACCTGGGGAATGTTGGTGTTTAATTTGGCAAAGCAGAAAAGTTGTTCAGTAGCTGTACACAGAGATGATTCCTCAGGATGGAAAAAAAAAAAGAAAAAAAAACAAGAAAAAAAGAGTCTCGGTCAACATAATTACAATGATACCTTTAATTTGATTAGTATACAATTAAATGATGGATGACCAGTATGTGCTGGTAGATAATTTTTCCATATTTTCAGTTGTGAGGAAATATTATTCAGCAGTGCCAAAACCTGAAGTAACCCAGGGAGGAAAAGAGCCAGTTGCCTTTAACAAGGGAACACAGCGGGGACATGCACCTTCTACCCTCATTCCTGGGGATGGGTCACAGATGAGTCTGAAACAGGGCAGGTGGCAGAGAGCCAGGCAAAACCAGAGCACACTGACCTCCTCCCTGAAGGTTAATGGGCTCTTGATGCACCAGAGATACAAATAAGTACCAGAGACGTATCTCCCTGAACACAGTGTAACAATCTTGACATAGTCTTTGAAAGTATTTCTATTTATTTTGAATAATTTTTACAAACCATTTAGCCTGTTGGAAGGACATCTCTCATAATAAAGCCTCTACTCTGTGGATTACAGGTGTCTTAGTTTGTTTAGACCAATACCCTTATTTGCACTTAGTTACTAACCAAGAAACCTGACAAGCTGCTGCAAATAATGTTGCTGCTGATTCAGTAGTTTGGTAGGAGAGTCATCTGAGGATTAGAGTCTATAAACAGCCTTTGTGAAAAGATACATTTTTTGTCTATTACTTGGCCTGGAGAATTTTGTCATTCCAATCTGTCATTGTTGAATTTTACTACAATATTTTGAAATTAAGTTAAAAAGGAAGATTGTGTGTCTAATGGTTTTGGCAAGCTCTCTGTTAATTAATAGGTTTTTGAAGTACTAAATTTCTTGGGTTTTATCTTAATTAACAGTCTTAATTGACCTTCTGTGATCCCTAGTTGCTCCTGGAAGAATTAAAAAATAGACTTTAAATTCTTTTCTGCAATCAGATTGACATACAGTTGCTTGTCTACAGATCTCTGTCTTCACTAACTTTTTTTTTCATTTTTATTCTTCTACCACTGAAGTCCCCACTGGAAATTACAGTCCATTGAACCATAGAGCTAAAATTGATTGCACACATAAAAAATCCTAGAACAATTGAACAAAGAAAAGAACTTCCTGGAATAATCAGAACACAAGTGACAACAAAACTTTTAGCTGATTTGAACTCACCTGCCCTTTATCACTAAGAAAGTATTTTATATTCCTCCATTTGCCCCGATGACAGAAGGAACTAGTTTTGCCTTTGTTTAGCCTACATCAAAGCATGGTTATAGATGTCAAAGAAGATGAATTTCAGTTATCAACATTTTTATGGGGCATTCTCTATTCCATCTCCTTTATATCAATTTTCCTGCTTTTTGTGGAGTATTGTTAAAGCTAAAGAACCCTGTCTAATTGCTTCTGTTTTAAATTAACTTTTAATTAAAGCTTTATGTATCACACATTACAATTCCAGCAATCCTAAATGTGCCTTGTACCATTTTCTTCTAAAATGTAGAAGGCAAGTATCTTTTTTCACATGTTGTGAGAAACTGTAGTCAGTTCTTTCTGCTGGAGTTTATCGAAGGCATTACTAAAAATGCAAATTCTGTGTTTTGAGAATTGAAACTTTCAAGTAACTATTAATCTTGGATCTTACTTTTATATTCTGAGATTAAATAATGACATTTTAAGCATTTAAACCTTCACTTAGAACAAGATAAGCAAGCATATACTTCATTTCAAGCATCTTAACTAAGTTGATTACCCTGGTCTTTTCATGTGTTTAATGTTAAGCATGTGCCTGTGTACTTTTCTGAAATGCTGGCTGGTATTTAGCAGAGTAAATTACAACCAATAACTAACATTTCTTTAAGAATCCCAATAAACTACGAAGTATGCAAAATAAGCTTTCATTTGTAAGATAAACAAAGTAACTTTTTGTGAGCATTGCCTTTTTATTGCTTCATGCAGCTGTAAATCATGTCTTGAAAGCAAAGCCATCTTTTAAAATGTATTTTTTGAAAAATAGTGCATTATTTTCTCCTGAGCTGTTGAGACAATTTCCTGCCTGGCTCTGGCATCCCATTAATTTTAGACTATTAAAAAAAGTCACTGTGAGCCATAGGAAACAATTTTGGATTTCTTGCATGCAAATGTATCATAATAGATCTGCCTATTGTAGTTCTACAGATGTTTAAACAACTCCTGTTTTCTTTATTTTGGGATTTATGTCATCCCTCCCTCAGATTTGTGCAGTAACATAAATGGAGGAGTTGTTTTTTTTTCTTCTCATTGTGGAAAATTTGAAATTTGAATGCAATTACAGTAACAAGAGGAAGTATTTTCTAATGAATCTCAAAAATCCCTGGCCAAAAAACATGTAAAACTCTCCTGTAGAGAGAGAAATTGAGTGCACAGTGTTAGCATAATAGCAAGGGCTGAGACAATGCTTTGCACTACAGTTTTATGGGATGATATTTTAAAAGGTATTCAGTGATTTATGGCTTTTAGGGACAGCTGAAATTGTTTTCACATTTCTAATATGGCTTTCATTAGAATTTTGAAAGTATGTTTATGGTATCATATTGAATTCTAAGGTGTTACCAAATCATCCAGAATCCCCACTGCTTAAGTATATTCCCTTGTATCCCTGTGTAGCTTCAGAGGCAAAAACGGGATGAATGTAAGTGCTTTGTTTTAAAGTATATAATCTGTATTCTGTCATGTACTTCATCTCCCAGGGAAGGTACCTGGGAACTCACTTTGCTGTTTTTATTTGTCCTGCCAGTGCAGTATATAGATGAGAGGACTAAGGTCCAATGGTGTTAAAACAAGACATGAAATATTGATTAATTCTTTTTTTAAATTCCTTTTTCCTCCTGAGTATAGCAAATTGCAGATGCTACTGTCAATATAGTGCTCTCCAATAAACCTCCATTATTGGAAGGGTTCTGATCTTCATCGTGTTCTTATAAATGGTTATTATGATTCTAAAAGGCTTTAAAAGCTCAAGGCTAGTGTTTTCCAGATGCAAAAGCAGAAAGCAAGTTAGAAACAGTGCAGCCTTTTATCATGGCAGAATGTTACTCTGAAATAACATGAATCAGGTTGGGAATTCCCTTTGCCCTAATGGGGCAGATAAACAGATGTACAGTTTTCATGGCTATAAAGGTGTCAAGAAGCACAATTGTAGTTGGTATCCACCTAATGCAAAATGGGTGATTGACACCTTGCCTTCGGTTCCCACTTGTCAATCTTCAGTTTAAGTTAATCCTTTATTTATTGTTTCCAGTGTGATCCTTTACAAAAGCAGCTAAACATATTTGGGTGTTTCCCTGAGGAAAAGGATGTTTCAGGAAAAGTAGGGATAGAAGTTCACACCAGTTCGATTCAAGATGAGAGACAAAGACAAGGAAGAGAATGTTTAACTGCTTTCAGTGTTCTTGCACACAGTTCTGGGGATTGAAATAATTGTTTTTCACACACAAAAAAAAGTTTATTTAAACTGAAGTGTACTGGAGTCTCTTTAGGAATGCTCTTGGAGGTTTCCTGCTGTCCATAATAAAAGATATTCATCAGAGAAGAAATTTGAATTTCAAGCCTGTATATGCCAGGTAAATGTCATTATAAAGGTTGTACAACTACTTTTTCACCCATTGTCTTAATTAGTGTTTAATTCACCTTGAGCAAGAAAGTAACACAGAATCTGAGCCAAAAGCCATTGATTGGCATATTTACCTGGGAGGCAGGAGACTGTAGCACATTCTTGTTCTAAACCGGGAAGAAACACCTGAGGTTGGTTCATCTGTCTCACAGGAAAGTTGGGAGTTTATAGGCTGGATAAGTTGCTATAGGATTTTTTTTTTTTTTTCCACATGAAAGTTTTATTCCTACCCCAAGATGAAAAGGTTTTCAGGAGATTTTGTTGGTGGGAATAACTGATTAGTACATAGGCCTGCTTGGGAGTTCTTTTGCAGCAAAACTTAATCGTGTGCAAACCTTAGGCTACTTTAACTTACGATGCAGAACAGACTGCTCCCTGCCATACCCAAAGGCTACGAGCTTACAGTTGTGGCAGAAAGTTAATACATCCCCTTCTCTCACACCCAGCTCTAATAAGGTACTCTATTAAGATGGGTTTATGACTCTTGTGATATCTTTCTTTGGAAATTAGGCAAGTTTTGTTATAATTTTAAGGTAATTATTTTCATTGATTTCGGTCAAACTGAAAACAAAACATGGACAAAGCTGGACTTTAACCAATTTGTAAGCAGTGAGAGCTAAGTGTGTTCCTACTACTCATGAGGTTTTAAAGCAGTGAGTCTTGAATGCCCACGTGTCTAAGTTTAGAGGACTTAGAAAAATTTATAACTAAAACAGAGAGACAAGTCTCCTTTAATTTCAAAACAAATTTTAATTAAGGTATGATAAATGGAAGGATAACAGTTCCTAGCTATGAGATATATATATGTATATTCAAGAGAAAAAAACAGAACAACCAAGACTGAACGAATAAAAAAAACTCCTGGATCAAAACCCCCCACAAACACACACACAGTCTGTCCCCGGTATTTACGGGCAGCAAGCGAGGAGATGAGTGACCGATGCTGGGATGCCCCCGGGGGGGAGTTGGTGGATGGGAAGAAAAGGCTCCGGTGTGTCCCTCCGAAAGCTCGGCTTGTCGTCTGCTGGCCTTTAGGCTGGGGCTTCTGATGTAAAAGTTCTCCCACGTCTAGGATGGCCGCCGCCGGCTCCCTCACAGAAGGCCCGATGTAAGGGGCCCCCCGGCTAGCGATGTCGTCTCTGTCTCTCTGTCTCTCTCTCTCTCTCAGGCAAAAGTCAACAAACAATCCCAAAAAATCAAAGCTTTGTAATCCAGGTATGGGAAAGGGAAGCAGCAGGAAAGGCAAGAAAGAAACCCAAGACTCCGGGGTTTCTCTCTCCGCCGTCTCTCGCTGCCGACTCCCAAAAACCAGTGTGCCCTTCTCCCCCACCCTTAATCACCGGTACTCTTGCTTCTTTTGTTAGAGACAAATGGACTGGGCTAGGACAATTTGCTCCTTATTCTGAGGGTGGGGAAAGAAAAATTCCATCAGATTCTGAACCTATAACACCACGTTATATGGGTAACTCTGTAGACTCCTAGTCCCCAACTGATGACATTTGCTTGAGCAGAGCAAACAGAATTTGGTTTTGATTAACAGTGCATGCATTTGCTCACATAGAGAATCTGTGAGCCAAAACCTTACATATGTAATTCTTCTCACTCATGCAGGTAATACTTTTGGACTGGTTTAACATAAATAGTTATTTGAGCCAAGACTATCAATCTGGGCACTGTTCTCTTGTGGTTTACTCGCTGCTATGTGTTATCAACGAATGATAACACATAATTATGTAAAGGCATATGCACAGAATTTTGGTTTTCTCAGCCTTGTATTACATGGTTTTCTGTCCATGAAAGTTTCATTTACTTGGTGAATTTTGAAGTTCAGGATAGGTGACAGAAGATTACGATTTTGCTTGCAGAAGAGGATGGTGCTTTCTCACGTGCACTCAGCACAAATTCTGACAGCAGTTTGTATTTGGTGAACTTTATCTCATTTTACAAACTTTACTAATTGCTGTCTTTCAGATGTGAAAATAAATTATTTTTCGCCTTATGGGAGATACATCATTTGACTTCAGATATTTAACATGGTATTTTTTTTTTGTGGACAATAGCTTGAGGCCCCAGGCTGGGAAGAATGAGAGCATATCTATAAATAATTCAAAGTAATTGTATGGTTTTGACAGATTGTCAAGTTGCTTAATGCCTTTTGTGCCAGGAAATAGATTATATTTCTTTGATAAAGTGTTGATAATTTCTCATTGCAATTTGTTTTGTATATGTTGTATTTTTACAGAGTCCAGTCAGGTTCATATCTCAGTACGGGTTGGTTTACCTTAATTTTGGCTATGGATGCCTGCTATGGAATTCACGTCTATGGGATGATAAATGACACCTACTGCAAGTAAGATCACAGGAAATTATTTTCATGCATCTACAATTCTGATGTCTTGTCAAAATTTCACAATTGATTTTAATGTCATAAATCCAAAAAATGGTTCAGGCAGTCATTTCCCAGTGTTTTGCACTGATGTGACATTATCGTCAGCATATTCACTCCTGATATGGCATTTCCTGTTGATAAAATAAAAACATTTACAAAATCTAATATCAGATGTCATAAGGAAGTATTTTTAATCAAAGCTTTTTTGCAGTTTCTGAATTAGGTGGAAACAAAGTATGCTCATACTCTTCTGATAAAATGCTTCCACTGCTAAAAGAAATCTATAGAGGAAAAAGTAATATATTATTTTCTGAATACCAAATACACCTGGAAGTGAAAGAAACTGATTAGCCCAGGATAGTTACCTGAAATTACATTTCACCACCACTGAGCAACCTACTTGAACTTTCCAGGTTATATATGGCTTGTTTTGAGTAGTATAGGTTTCTAATTAGATAATAAAACAAGTCCTGTGAGCTTTATCACCATAAACCAACATAAATTTCAACCAGCTACTGTTAGTGACCTTACAGTGGCAATGGATTAATCCTATCATCAGAATTATAACTCTAAACACAATTTTTAAAAGTCCAAGTTAAATGCTTTAATCTACAGTGTATGGTAGAAAAATATAAAACGAAACTATTCCTCATTCATTCAGATAAGCAGGAAATGTCAGAAACAATGTATGATACACATCTATTGTTCTGTACCCAAGCTGGTTCAGGTCTGGCATGTAACCAGTCCAGTGGGTCCTCAGCTCGTCAAGTCAAGTCTTTTGCAGATCCTCACTCCACATTTCATGTTACTCCACTGTGGGGCTCATTCCTGGGAGACCCTAAAACAAACAAACAATGGAATTTGAGTCACAGCTGTTTAATTAGGATATCTTAACATTAGCGGCTGGCTTTTTAGAACTTGCAGATCTCACTGATTGAGTCATCCAGATGGAGTGAACATATGTTTTCCTTTGTTTATAAAAACACAGTAGGCACCCTGAGATGAGAGGTGACAGGACTAAGGTTATCCTCAGAGAGTTCAGCCAAGCTGGCATTGCATAGCCCTGATGTAAAGACAGGCAAACAGTATGATAGCACTTAAGTCAGTTGGCACCTACTTATAATGGATATTACTCTTATAACTACCTTATTCAGCCAGTTCAAAAACCAGTTTCAACAGCTGGGACTATCCAAATGAGAAGACTTTGCTTAGGAGTGGAGCCTTGTGGACTGAGTTGTCCCACGTTAAACAAAATGTGCAGTACCCATAAGAGCCAGCCCATCAGCTTCTTACTGACTGATGAGATCAGTGTATACCAAGAGACACACTGAGCTTCATTTTCCAGAGGAAAATTCGTACAAATCATGATGTAATGAAAGCCCTTACACAGTTTAGCAAAGGAGCTCAAGTGCTGACACATGGGAATAATTCAGATAATTCATAGAATTATTTAGGTTGAAAAATACCTTTAAGATCATGGAATCCAATCGTTAACCCAGCACTGCCACATCCAGCACTAAGCCACGTCCCCAGTGCCACATCTACATGTCTTTTACATACCTACAGGGATGGTGAGTCAACCACTCCCCTGGGCAGCTGGTTCCAGTACTGGACAACACTTTTGGTGAAGAAATTTTTCCAAATACCCGGTCTGAAACCAAGGCCATTTCCTCATGTCTTATTACTTGGAACAGACTGACCCTCACCTTGCTACAACCTTCTTTCAGGTAGTTATAGAGAGTGATAAGGTCACTCCTGAGCCTCGTTTTCTCCAGGCTGAGCACCCTCAGCTGCTCCTCATAAGACTTGTGCTTCAGACCCTTCTCAGCTCTTCTGCCCTTCTCTTGACATGCTTCAGTACCTCATTATTGTTCTTGTAGTGAGGGGCCCAAAATTGAACACAGGAATCAAGGTGTGGCCCCACCGATGTTGAGTACAGGACCGTCACTTCCCTAGTCCTGTTGGCCCCACTTTGACTGATACAGGCCAGGATGGTTGTATTTTGTATTCAGGTGCAGTGTATATTTATGTTTTTCTTGAAAACAATACTTAAGTGTATCTTTTTTTTTTTCCCCTAGGTCAGAAGGCTTTCGTAAAGTTCCCTACCACTATTACGAGCCAGGAAGAGATGAGTGTGAGGAATATTTTCTCCATGAAAATGCTCCATATGGAGGCCACAGGTTTATCACAGAAAAGAAAGTGTTTGCTAAATGGGCCAAGAAGCACAAAATAATATTTACACATCCCAACTGGACAGTGTCTTGATACTGGTTTTCTTAACTCTCCCTTAATAGCGTATTACAAAAATGTCTCAGTTTACAATAGTTTTGCTTACATCTGGCTGACCTTTCTCAGCCTGGGTAACACAAACTAAAAACCAGAAGACAAAGAGGTTGATGGCTCAGCTGCTAAGCAAAATTAATCATCTGTGGAAGGCAGGCACATCGTTTCTTATTTCTTAGGGTTTTACTCCACACTATGCACTTTATACTGTAACTGGATTTTACTTTGAGGCAGAAGCAGTTAAATACAGATGATACTTCCTGTATAGACAGGTGCACACAGAGAACATGTTGAGCCTTTGAAACTTGTCCATCATCTCAGATATTTAAAATTAGTATTTATAGTTCATTGGCAGTACTGCAGCAATTTTCTTTCTGGTATTAACAGAAATTTTCAACACAGGAAATAAAAGGAAAAATACAGACCTCCAAGGTCTGTGCGTCAGTAAATTTTTGAAAAGCCCACCTAAATACATTGATACATGTGAGCACTTGCATATGTGGTAAAATTGGAGATGAGTTAAACGTGGTTCTTGAACTGTACACATCTCTTGCATGGGAAGATAGTACTTACTCAAGACTCCTGATGAATTCATAACTTCTGAACTGCAGCTTCCTTCCACCCTGGTCAGGCTGCACCATCTGGGAGGATGTAGTTTGTACTTTTTGAAGTTGTTGCCCCCCAGTTTAGCTCCAGCAGCATGGCACTCAGAATAGACTGTTGCCCATGATGAACCTTTGGCTCTTGTACCAAACCTGCTGTTAGTATCCAAGCTGGTGCATGTAAAGTTGTTTCATGAATATCTCCATTTACTATAGTTGTGTCTTGGAGTTACTCTAACATCCAAATAACCGTATTTTGACAGTATTTCCCATGCAGCCATCATAATTTATTTTAGATCTCCAGTTTCTTCATCTTTGAAACCAGGGATAGTGTCTATCTACCTCACAAGAGAGTTGTGAGGACTAATTTAATTTAATTTAAAGCACTTTCCTGATGAAGAATGCTACAGATCATTTATTCTTAACACAAAAACAATGGTACCTGTCATTTATTCTTGTCTGTTGGGTATTTGAAGAAAGTGACAGCATGTCTGGATCTGATGGCAAATTGCTCTGTGCATCCACTTTCCTACTGAGGATAATTTGTGATACTGAGTTCTCTCAGCTTGCATTGCTTCAGATGAAGTTGAAAGAACTTCCCAATTCACAGTATTAGCTGCACATCAAGAGGCAGTTCAAGAATTTTAAAATATACTCATCTCTAATTTAAATATGTATTTCCAAGCTTACTGTCATGGAACGTTTTCAGCTGCAGCAGACTCAGTTGTAATATGACCATAATTCAACTACACATGTGAGTTTTATTTAAACTGTATTTAAACTAATGCTTTAAGTTTAGAATGTGTCCTGTGAATATTTTAACATCTGAAATGTCAGATTCAACACTGTAATAGCCAATACTGTGAACACTTGAAGGAATTATGTGTGGAACATGTTACAGGGTTTACTCACACTACTTAAACATTAACCAACAGGAAACTTTGTATGCTTTTGTAAATCATAAAAAGGGGAAAGTAAAAAGTTATTTTTACATGTAAGTATTTGTATACTGACTATTTCCTATTGTATATTTGTATATATAAATCTATATTTTATATGTTAATTGCATATATATTCTGTCATCAACAGCTGCAACTCTTAGGATGGGGAGGAAATCTCTTCACCAGTGTTCCTCCTCCTAACCATTGGTTTCTTTTTCCTGTTGGTAGGTGATGCCAAGCTATCATCTCTGTTGCCCCTTCTATTTTCTACTGCAAATGCAGCTTTCTGATTTTATTTTTTAATATAGCTCAGCTTTCACTGCTTACTTTAGTACTCTAAGTGTTCATGCTGGTTATCAGACAAAGGCCGGGGCCATGCTTGTAATCCTGGATAAACTTCTGTATTCAAATACAGGCTTTGTCCAGACTTTTGCATGACTTGACATCTCACCTTCCTGTTTGGAAAAGGAGAAAATAGAATTTTCCTATTCCCTTTCATGTCTGACTTTCTTGTAAGCTGTTGAGATGAATATTTTAATTTTCAATTTATTTGTATAATGCCTTGCAAAAGAGGTGCCCAAAGTGTCTGAAAACCACAGGCAATGCTATAATACACAAATAATTTAAAGTGATTGCTTCTTGTCTCTGGAGTTTAAAATCAGTTGTAGATTAATATAGCATGGGACAAAATCAGAAGGGGAAAGGGTCAGGGATGGATAAAGAGTTGTAGTAGCAAAAGACAGTGGTCTGGATTCATTACCATATGCATGTGCATCTTTTCTGTTCAGATGGATAGCTGGGTATATGGAAAGCTAATAACGTACTTGTAATGCAGGATTTGAAGAATGCAGGACATGCAGACCTAGGGAGAATGTTTCACACATTGTATAGGGCAGCCTGGGAAATCCTATAGCTCCCTTGGGGGGAAGAGGAGCTGAAAGGGAGAACATCAGTCAAATTGAACTTGTATTCAGAAGGTCTTTGGGTTAATAGGAAACTGCTATGGAAGTGTGATTGGGGTGGACAGGCTTACATGGAAGTGTCTTCATGAAGTGTTTCTCCACAATGAGCACAGCATCAGGATCTTGCCTGGCTTGTGTTCACCTGCACAGTGTCTTTTAAGACCAAGAAAGTTTTTTAAATAATTAATACTTGCTAATTCACCACAAAACTGTTGTAAAATATGTGCTTCATACTGAAGCTCCTTGAAGAGTGCTTGCATGCTGCATGAAACTGTATCGCAGGGGCTAACTAAGAAAAATACAGCTCTAGGATCAGCTAAGTGTACACATAATTGAGGTTATCATTGGAGTGCAGTTGTCACAGAGCAAAGTACAAGTGTTGCCCTCTGCCTGCACTTGCACTAAGGGCAGATCCACTTTAGAAACATAGCAACAGGCTCCATTCACACTAGAGTAAATGAATATCACTTTCCTTACTTAAATGAACCTGTCTTTAGTATAAACTAAATGCATATTTACATTATTTTTATTACATGAATAAGGAACTGTGACCATTGTGTTAAAGGTGATTCTACAAAAGAATTACTTGGTCAAAATCTGTTAAAAAATCAGCTGTGGTACTGAAAAAAGAATCTCAGTACTTGGCTCTGTAGTAAGGGACCTTGATGATTCACCGCCTGAGAGCAGTTAAGACATCAGCTGAGAATCATTTATTAATTCTTTAAGATAAAACGTACTACAGTTTACCTGACTGTAATCAATCCTAATTGCTTATTCATTCAAGCAGTCCTATTGTAATCAACTACTCATGTGTATAAAACAAGCAGGGAGTTTACCTGAGGTTTTTGAAATGCATCTTCATGTTGCTGCTACTAGAGGAATACTTTTGCCTTTTTTTTGCCATCAGTCAGCTAAATAGTCAACAAATGTTTTCTTTTACAATTTAGGGGAATTATACATGCTTCTTGGAAAAAAAAAAAAAGGTATTTATTGTTTGGCTTGCCAGAGGCTTGGTTTTAGTAAACATTTAAATTTTAATATCCTTTATGTTTTATGTTGCATTATCTTCTGATTGCATAATTTTTTCAAAGTGAAAACTTTTAAATAGGAGCAGAAATTTGCGTAAGAAAAAAATACCTTTTTTGACTGGCTAATTATTAATCAAGGGTAGTTAGTGACAGGACCCAAGGGACTGGCCTGAAGTTGTGTCAGGGGAGGTTTCGTTTGGCTGTTAGAAAAAAGTTTTTCACCCAGAAGGTTGTTGGGCAATGGGAACAGGCTCTCCAGGGCAGTGGTCACAGCACTAAGCCTGGCAAAGTCCCAGAGGCATTTGGACAACGCTCTCAGGCACATGATGTGACTCTTGGGGATGGTTCCTGTGCAAGATTAAGAGTTGGACTCAATGATTCTTGTGGGTCCTTTCCAACTTGGCATATTCTGTCATTCTGTGAACATGAAAAACTTGTTTTTTCTTTCCAAACTGACACAACAGACATAATCCAAGCCTTTTCATCCCCATTAGATGTCCAGATCCAAGGCCTCTTCTCAGAAAGAAAAAAATTCATCTATATATCCAGCCAAATTCCCTTTCCATCTGGGCTGGGAGGCTCCATCTGCAGACTGCTCCTGTCTGTTACATTAGTAAGTGGGAAGGACTGATGAAGAGTTCTTCTTAGGAGCAGATGGTGTTCCAACTACTAAAAGATGCCCCTAAAGTGCTTTAGGCGAGGAGTATCCATTGATCTCTCCTGGAAATACTTTACTTAAGTACAGGCTTTCTTCAAATGCCTTTAGCTCCTGTGTAGAATTGTCCTACTCTCTAGTTACCAGCAATGGGAAAGTGTGGCCACTACAGGAAAAAATAGAGGCAAATTCTCTGTTGTTAAATATTTCTATATAAACAACACCAGGGATGAAGATGTCAGCCTGACACAAATTACCTGAACGCTCACTGATTTAGGAGTCTCTGAGGACTCGTTTCCTAACTAATGGAAATCGCTTTGGCAAGTTCATGAATACAGCACCTATCCCATTAAAATATTAGCAGTGCTGGGTACTGAGGTAAGCAGTGTTTTGTCTGAGAAGTACCATGTGCACATAATACATTGCAGTTAATAAAGAGAAGCCCATCCATCACTTGCAGGGCTGATGCTCATGGTCTTACTTGTTTGTGGGCTGGACAGAAGTAGGACCCCACACAAAGACAGCTGGCAGTACAGCACAGTCACTCAATCAGAAGATATGTCCAGGTAAGGGGTAAAATTAAATAAGTAATCCCTCATGAATTATAATAGGATGGTTCCCTTAGTAAGTATAAAATCAGAAGCACTTTACATATTGATGCTTATAATTTGCTGACATTTTTTTCTGCATGTATTCAGAAATAGCGTGTCTTTACTTGTGCTCAGGCAAGCCTGGGGTTTGTTTATGATGAACCTTAGGGTACCACAAGAGCGAAACTCTGTATTAGTGCCAAAGGATCACACAGGAGCTGTCTGTGGGCATTATGATGTACTGTGTACAACAGTCATGTAGTTAGTGTAAAAAGGCCTGTGTTTCCTAACTAGGTGTCATTCTTTAATTTTCAGCAGACGTCTCATTCTGTTCCTTATTTCCTGAGAGGATGCACAGTATGGGACCTGACTGTGTATGTTAAGTAGCCAGCCATCAGAGTCATACGTATTTTTCTGGCTATTTCTGTGATGTGTTGCTAAAGACAGAGGAAAGGAAGCTTTTTGTAAACCTTGTACAGCATAATCTCTAGAAGTCTCATGTCTGTTCTGGATTAGAGTCTCATGGGCAAACTCTCTAAAAGGACCTGAAGGAGAAAGAAAAGGTCTCTCTCCATTGACAGGCGGGGCTCCTGTGGAAGTCACAATAATAATGTATGGGGCGCACCTGGGCTTGCTCCTTCAGCTTTTGCAGGTCGCCATCTGGCCGCAGATTTGGGCCCTTTGCAGACCCCACTGGAGAAGTGCATTCTCCAGCTGACTGATGCAGCCTGTGAGCTGCAGAGCCTGCCCTGTCCTCCCCTCCTATGGGGCCAGGGGAGTGGTGAGTCTGACCTGGGGGTGAGGAGTGAAGGGTGTCAAAGCAGGGATGTCCTTCCCAGTCAGCAGCATGATTTGCCTGCGGCACAGTCTCACCTCAGGTGCTGAACTCAGTTGCTTTGAATGTGGTAAGAAAGATATCACTGGGTTTTCTTATTGTTTGTATGATTAACTCACTATCTTATGGGTGTCTTAAACCTCTGATTTCGTGTCTTTTTTGCATTGCTTGCTGCTGTTTCTGGAAATTCCTCAGGATAGTCAGCTATCAGCATCTGCCACTGCCGGTCTGATTTACTGGCCATAAAAAGACTATAAACTTGAACTAATGCATGTTCCTTCCATGTATTATGCATGATAGCATGTTACACATTTTATTCTCCACTATAATAAATAATGTAAGTTTTGTGTAAACTTAGTTCAGGCAGGGGAAGTAGTGCTCTGTCTTGCTCTCATATCGTGTGTTGCCCAGAGCACTTTTCTGGAGACTTGTAAGTGCCATTAGCAGCTGGCAGCAAATAAATTGTGGAAACCAATCAGGAAATATTTACTAAATTTGAAATTTTTCACTGGAATACCAGAAATAGTTCAACTTGCTTTTGTGAACCTACTCTGGAACTCACAGTGGCAGTTTTATGTTCTATACTCTAAGAAAATCTCACATCAGAGTATAACACTTTATTGGCACAGATAATGTCAAGATGTTGGCATGGTAATGATCCCAAAGTTTTTACATTTATGGGAATATCTTTTTAGTGGGAATTGAACATGTAGAAAGATGGGCTAAGGTACCTGCAGATTTTTTCATATTGTTGCTGTTGAAAGGTCCGAGGATGGTCAGAGGAAAAACAAATTGTGTACCCTTTGCTCTTTTGCCTGATTATCTGTCCCTCCTCATACTCAGACTTGCACACACATCTGCAAATACAATGAGTGTCTGTAAGGGAAGGTCCTTCTTTACCAAGTAGTGGCAAGTAAGTACAACTAAGACTAATTTACATGGTAAATGCAGCTTATAGTACTTGTTGATTCATGTTTATTCTGTGTATTTTCAAAGCCTATGTCTGCATTAAGCAAATAATTAGCTCAGCTGGGTAGGATCTGTAGCCTGAAACTGTGGTGCTAAGGACCTGATGTCCACAATGTGCATAGTCTCTAGTTTGGTTCCATGAGCTGAATGCCACTAGTGGTTGGAGCACAATTTTTTGTTCCATCCAAAAGGAATCCAGTTCACACCCTCAGGAGCACTCCATCATGCAAATTAAAGCTCTTTAGTTCAGGCCACTGGACTGGACTGAACAACATGAAAATGAAATTCCTGCTAGACCATAACCTGCCTCAAGCTTTGCCTGGTTATTTTTTTAATAGATATTTTTCTTTCAAATCTGAGATTTGATTCCTCCTGTCAGATCATGGGAATCAAGGGCTCCTGATTCTTCCTGTAATTACCATCCAAATGTGCTCCTTAAGTCAGGAGTGTGATATAGGACAAAGTGATCCAGCATGGGTGCAGCATGGAAAGTTCTTTCTTTGATGAAGATTTAATGTGATTCTGCTTGTGGATGTATAATTTTATCTTGAACATGCTGGGTGCTTGCTAATGCATGCATTGTTTTTATATACTGCAGGATACACAAAAATTCCCTTCATCATTTTCCCAGGTTGTTTTTCTTCTTGTGGCCTTCCAGTTGTATCTGTGTGTACATGCATATGTGCGTGTAAATACATGATAAATACAGGTACAAGCATTCTTCTGTTCTTAGACAGTTCCTACTATATGCTGTTAGCATAAACTTATTTAGTCAGTTCATGTTGTGCTGTTTATTACATGTATTCATTGGTTGCCTTTTTGTAATGCTGACAAGTATATTGGTAGCAGATACCACTATAGACTTAGAAGACTTTCATACTATTTATACTTACTTTAGATGTTCTGCCATGTGTTTTCTTGCTGTATGTTACTTTTTGCTCCCATTTGGAAAATGTGCTGCTGTGTATTTGCAAAATTGTGCCTGGATAATTTAAAAACATGAATAAATGTATATGATTTTCCAATTGTCAGACATAATTTATGCATGATTTTGTGCAAAATACTTTCACTTGTATATATGTATGTGCCACTGTAATACCTGACAGTTTACTGAACTCAAGGAAACAAAGATCTCTCTTCTCAAAAGTATTATAAATCAGCTGCACACACTTTAAAGACATTTTAAGGCATCTGTCCTAAACATATTCAGTAATGTTGTGTAAACTCAGCCACAAAACCTGCATTTCCAATAACTCATGATTTTATTTCTATGTGTTAAAACACATTTCATGGCCAAAATGCACACAGGAATGGAGATGTGTAGAAAAGGGCCACTGGATTCTGTCCATAAAGGGTATGTCCTTCAAGCACTGTCTCAGAGCATAGCAGTGTCGAGGTCAAGTCACTGAAACCCATAGGAGTGCACACTGAGCACATGCCTGAGAGAGCTGGGTATGACTGAAGGGCTGTGGGCGAGATCACATCTCATGCAAAGGTACAGACCTCAACTTGCAGCCACCTCGCTGACAAGAGTGTGAGGAGGACCTATGTAACTTTCTTCCATGATGCAGTGAACCCCGTGGTGCTAATGGAGGAAAGGAACTAAAACTCATTCAGCCTCCAACTAGTTTCCAACTTTCCTGTTTTATTGCCCAGCTAAGAACATGATTAGCAAGTCACAGGCTTTGGTCTGTAAGTTTTAACTTGGTCTGTCTGTGCTGAAGTAAACACATACAGGCTAGCTGAGTTTGTGAAAAGACTGGAGAGTCTGGGGGTGTTTGTCAGCCTTGGCATACATAGTGCAGCCACTGTTACCAGCTAATTCTGGGCCAGATTCTGGTACGTAGCACTTAGAACTGGGCTGTTCCACTGCAATGAGGGAAATGAAAAGAGAATTTCTGTGGTAAGGGAAGAATACCTTTCACATGCTGAGCTTTGAGAATCCTTCAAATTTGATATGCAGCCAAGGGTCTTGTTAAGAATCTGTGGGGTGTTTTTTTAAGGCATACTCTCTGAATATACCATAATGTTCACTTCAGAGCCATTACAGTGTGAGTTCTGAATGTGTATTAGTAGCATGGTGTAATATGTATTCATTTCTTCCTTTTTCCATGCAGGATGGTTGGACATATTACTCTTGAAGTAGAGAGGAGAGAATAGTAGTGACATGGAATGTGAATCAGGGCAAAAATAGTTTAATTATGGAATTATCATCCTTAGAGCTTTTAAAACCCTCACAGAATAGCAAGTTTATTCCTCTGAAGTTTTTGCTTCTGTGGCTTTACATTTGGATCTTATTTTACTAATTTGCACCAGATCACCCAGTAATTCTTGTCAACTAGTCTCAGTGATATTTTCTTTTTATTACTGACTTCTTCCTTAATGACTGAGTCATCTGTGAATCTTTGGGGTTTCTTCCAAATTGTTCATAAAATTGTTAACTGGAGTATGCCCGGGAAGATATTCAGCAGAGTACCTATTCTGTGATCTTTCTCTATATAAATTCCCATTTTGAAATGTCAGTTTTAACTATTCATTTAATGTGAGATACATCGATTTTGTATTATCACATTTTCTTAACTCATGTGTCATGAATATCGTATCAAATGTCATGTAGAATCAAAGTATATCTACAGTGTCATCTTTCAGTTGTAGTCACGATTGAAAAAAAAGCCAGCAAATGTGTTTGACAGTATCTGTTTTCCATATTGCACTTAGATTGGCATTTAGCATATTTCTCCTCTTTAATTAGTTAGTAATTGAGTCCCCTGTCAGCCATTCCATTACTTTGCTCCAGATCAATTTCAGACTGACAGGACTGTAATTATCTAGGTCGTTAAGTTTATCCTTCTTAAATATTAACACAACATACGTTTTGTTCCAGCTTTCTGGAACCTTCCCAATTGTTCCAAGACTTAGCAAAAAATAATAATAACAATAGAGATTCCTCAGACAGCTCTTGAACAACTCTTGGATACAAATGGTCTGAAGTTTGATATGCAAATAATTCTTACTTTTGTAGCTTCCATTTAATTTGTTGAGGGTTTTTTGTTGATGTTGCCTGGTAATTCATCATCCTCATAGAGCATCAATTGTCTGTCTTTTCCTTAAACACAGAACACAAAGACTTATTGAACACTTCTTTCTGGTCTTCATTACTTGTAACAAATCTTCCACTTCAGTCTGATAAAGAACTGGTACCATTGTCAAGGTTCCTAATGTATTTGAAAAATATTGTCCTTAATTCTCTGGCAATAAATTTCTCCTTACGGCTTGGTTACACTTATTGGAGGAATTATATATGTAATGCTTTGCTCCTGCTCTATATCCAGTGCTATCTACTTTCCTTCTTCATTTCATTGATTTACAATTACATAGAGGCTTTCATTAACCCTTTGAGCTAAATATTTTCTAAACACATACAACTTTCTTTCCTAGTTTTTCAGCTATTAAATGTTTGTATTTTCCAATTATTGATGAGTTTTTATCTCCTAGCTGATTCTTCTTTTCAATAATTTTCAGTTTGGTAAAAAGACTGCATCATCCATATCACTGGGCTTCATTCTCCTTGTGTCCATAAAGAGCAATCAAGCTATCATCATAGCCACTAATATTAATTTACTTCTCTTACTAGCTATCTTGGATCTCTTTTCATTTCTGAGATGCTATCTCAAAGTTCTAATTCTTGAAGAGTTCTCCATTCTGGTTTAAGAAATGTTCATATATAATATTCCAAAATTCAGCGGAGGTACTAGCATCATAAAACTTCAGGCAGATATCAGGCAGACTGAAGTCTCAGATGGTAGTGCAGCTTTTCTGCTCCTACACATTACAGAAGGTGCACAGGCATCTAGTCATCCTATGGTCTTCTATGATTTGGTGATTTACAGACAGCAGCTACTATCTCATCTAGTGTTTTATCTGATAGAGTATTGATCCATGGCATTCACATCGCTCGCTTCTGAGCTGAGTGTCCTGAAAATAGACCATGGCTCTTTTACTGGAGTGCCACTCTTCTTCCCCTTCTCTTTACTTGATCTTTCCAAAATAGGTTATAACCATTGATTTTAATGTTCCAGTTATTCACTTCTTCCCATTTACTGTCAGTATTACTAACTACACTGAATTTATAAATCTGTAATTTCAATTCCTCTCATTTTTTACCCAAACTGTTTGGTATTGTTTCATAGAAAATCTCCTACTTTTATATCCTTCATTAATTTTGGTTTTGCCATCTTGATTTCATGCTGAATGATTGGGGATTTTTTCATTGAATGTGTGTTTTTCTTTCCCATCAATTCCCCTCTTAGCACTTATTTTCAGGCTCTTCCCTAGCATGCTGTTTGCCTTTTTACAGAACAGTAGACCACCTAAATGGTGCCATCCTTTCACCTGCATCAAAATACAGATGCTCCAGATTCAGAATCTTTTTTTCCTGTCTTCATTGACCAGCCCAGGATAATATCCTGGAGGACCACATAGACATTCTTCTCCTTAAGCAATGTTCGGGGTTCCCTCAACTTGTTCAGGATCAGTGA
This sequence comes from Formicarius rufipectus, assembly GCA_013399695.1. NCBI lineage: Eukaryota > Metazoa > Chordata > Aves > Passeriformes > Formicariidae > Formicarius > Formicarius rufipectus. The sequence goes on along the minus strand of VXAU01005779.1, from coordinate 1,084,061 downwards.
GACAATCCCTTAGAAGTAGAGTACAGTCTTTCCAATCGTCTTTCTATCTCCAGCTTTTTCTCCAGATTGGTTGGACTACACATGATCTCTGACTGTCCATTTTTGAAAAATACTTCTGCCTCTGGTAGATTCTGAAATTTGTGTGGGAGGGAATTGGAGGTGGGGGAAAGCTGCCTGTTTTCAAATGAAAATGTAAGCTTTTTTAATACATCTGCTTAGGTCCTTCTCTTATTGTTGTGCCAAGTAACCAGACCTCTGTGGCTGCACAGTCCTTGGGCTAGCAGCTCCCATCTTTCAGGATTGGCAGAATTTGGGAACTACAGAGTCTGGGCTCTGAGACAGTATGAAAAGTGAGCAGAAGAACTGTCAAAAAAAAATGAAACTTACTAAGATGTGGCTTGTTTTGTCATCAGATTGATCAAAATCTGCATCTTTCTATGGGAGTTTTAAAGTACAGTCCTCTAGCACTCTTCACTGGCAAAAGCAAAACATTCTACCAGAGAATTTCTGATTAACTCTTTTTCTGTCCAGAGGAGAGCTATCTAAATTAATTGTCTTTGACAGGTAAGGTCTGTCCTCATTTTGGTACAGGAGATAAGATACTGGTTACGACACATCTGGGTAGACTCGCACAGCTTTTTAATTACAACAAAAGCACTTATCACAAATGTCTTGTAAACTGAGTGTCAACAGTGCTCTGACTGCAGCTGCCTGGCCTTGGGGTTTGATGACTTACCTGTTTAATAGATATAATGAAACATCCTGCATTCTATGACCAACTTTGCCTTCAGCCTATTCCTATAGTGGCTTATAGTTCATCAAGCTCTACTGCACAGGCCTTAAAATGAGGCTAATCAAATCCCTTTGGTCTCCCATTGCCTTTTTTCTTTTTTTTTTTTTTTTTTCTTTTTTTTTTTTTTTTGACATCAGACAGAAGATACTGTATAGAAACTAAAAATCCTCCAGTACCTAGTTTTGCAGGATATATCCACCCAGTACAGTACAAGTCCCATGCCATGCAGAGATATGCTTGCTGGCTCTGAATGAACAAAACATGTCTGCATACAAATGGCAAGCCATTTGTTATTTTTTTGCAAGGAAAAACATGAAAAAAAGTTTGTCAGAGCACAGACTCACAGCTCCTGGTTTCTATGCCTGTGCTGCGGACAACAGGTTGAGTTACCTGGAATTGTGAATCACTTTTGATGTCGTGTTCATTCATTCACACACTCACAAACACACCGAATGACATGGCAAAAATCTCATACTCTAAAACCTCATAGATAAAGTCACTGTCATGGACTTTTTCCTGAAAGTATTGTTGAAGAAAGGGGAGACAGTAGAGTTTATATTTGCAAAACTGGCTGAAAGCTGTGTGCAGCAAGCACCTTAAGCTTGTCAAGTGATTTTGAAGGAAATAACTTGAATGGTCCAGTGATTTTTTTTTTATTATTATTTCTTCATGCTGTCTTGAAAAATCACTTATTTGCATCAGTACCTCAGAGGTTCTTCCCAAAATAAGTATGAAGCAGACTAACAAAGACTTTCTGAAAGTAATTTCAATTACATGAAAAGAAGCAGTGAGAATTTAAGAAAGATGGAGAAAAGACTGAATAATTAAGCTCAGGACATTAAGCTCAGGACATTGAGACATAACATCCCAGTACTTTATGTGCTGTATTTCTTACTGATATCAATGGGAGCACTTATTTGAAGCTTAGTAGAGGATTTGGGGGTTTTCCTTCAAATCTGCAAGTATATTTAAAGCACAGAAAAAAAGAGGCCAGTCTTTTTGCTGATGTGAAACCTTTGTTTTATCTTTCATGATACTTGAAATGGCAACTAGCTTTAGTGATGGTTCAAGTGTTAGAATGCACAGGTTTTTTTCAGAAAAAGGAGGGCCAGGGAGTCAAACTGCATCATTTTTCAAGGGCAGCTTTGCAATCCTTGGAAGCTTTAAAATGTGGAAAGTACTATTAATTTGAGTGCATCAGTATTGAATGGGATAATTTAACAGCAGCTTCCGCTCTCAAGTATTTCTTTTCTTGAATAGATTATTAGACAGCAAGGGCTGAGGATACAAACCTTGAATCATGAAAGCGTGTGTACATGCTGAAGAGGTATTACAATGAATTATAAGTGCTGGTAATAGTTTAGGTTCCAAAGGGCAGGTGACCTTTGCTTTTAAAAACATGCTTTAAATGTTATCATTCTACAGCACCGTCTTCTCAGCTCTGTCTCCTAAATTCTTTTGGACACACAGACCATGGGATTAATTATATACTGCAAGCAACAATTCATGAATATTTAACACACTCATTTATACTTAATGAATAAATTTGCATTTTGACAGTGTTATTTAATGTGGTTTAAGGAAAAACTGCTCATTACCTTTCAATTTTGTAGATTAGGAGAATGTAATTGGAATGATAAGGTAGGAGAGAGGCTACATGATTTCCGTGTGATTGTTCACAGTTTGCTCACACAGGTTTTTGATCAAAACGGCTCTGTTTGGTTTGTTTGGGGGATGTTTGTCCATCTCGGTGACTTCATCTCACACTAAGAGGGGAAATTGGAACAGTAAGGTGTATTCCTACCACAGGGCTGAGGCAGAAGGCAGCTGCCCCACCCCTGCCCTGTGCAGCTCTTGGCTGGATGGTTGGCTTTGTGGTGACATATTCTCACTGAACAGAGAGCTAGGCTACCACTGGAAAATTGTCTCTCTTGACCTCTCCCGAGGACATTGCCAGCAGTCCTGATTTGAAAATCCTGTCCCATTTAAATTTTGTAGGGTTTTTTTCCTGTTTGTTTTAATGGGGCTAACTACAAAACCTTTGCACTTGGGTGTCTTTGCTTTGTCTTTTAAGCATTTAAACAACTCAAATGTTCTCTTAGGTCTAGAGATACCGTAAAGATTTCTTAGATAGTACAAATGAAAAAAAATCTAAAAAAATCAGAAGTTAAAAAAAATTCCTAGGACTTGATGGTCTTGTATATTTCTGCATTGGAACAGCAACAGAAGAGAATTCCCTGGGTTTCCAGTATTTAATACCAAGGGTTAATTTTATCTAAAAAAAAAAAAATTAATTTTTCTACTATCTTAGGATTTGCTTCTTTAACAAAGTATATGCATTGTTTCTATGTGTCATTTTGAAGTGCCATATGGTGGCAGATACTAATCCACAGTATGTTGCCATAGTTCTCTCTGATCTCTCTTGAAAACAGCATAATTACCCAAATGGAGACTTGACCTTTCATTCAGTTTTAATGGATTGTTTTCTGAGCATATTTCTAATCAAAAAGAGTCGCATGAAATGTTATTGTCAAAGCTGGCTACATATATCTTCTCTGAGAAGGGAAAACTCTTCAGGCCAGAATCAGGCTGTACACCCACTCTCTGCTCTGCACACAGAGTAATGACATCTTGATTCTCACAAGGGGGCTCTGGAAATAACTTTGATGTTAAGCAAAACAAAGATTTGAAATGTAAGAACTGTGTTGATTTCCTTCTCCTCTGGGCAATGATGCATAAGCAAAGATAGCCCATCGCTGACATGCTACTCTTCCTGTGGGAATATTCCCACACGGTATTAATAGAGGTGGATGTACCAGGCAAAGCTTGGTTCTGCATTTTGGTGTCTTTCTCTCTTAAGTCTGCATCCAGCAAACCAAGAGCCCATGATTTGCACATTCTAAACTGCCTGGGCCTCCATCACTGTGCATCTCCAGATCAAGAATTATGTGTCAGTCTCTCAGCCACTTACGGTAATTCTGGTTTGTATACACAAAAAGAATCTAAGCTCCTGATGGAATGCATGGGGCAAATCTAGGTGGACTTCCTGCACAGAATCTCCTTTTTACATCATTTAAAATGCTAAGGATTTGTGAGGGCAGAAGCAGTTGTGTGCAGGCACCAATGTCAGTTGTTTCCCGGACGAGTGTGTGACCCTTTGGTGTGTGTGCAGCTGTTGCTGATGGGCTGTGGCACAGGCTGGAGATGCAGATTCCACAAAGGATATCTGCAACACTACCCGCTCCTCACTGGGAAGAGGTTCTTTTCCTATTTGGGAGGAGAGCTTTTAATCCTGGTTACAGGCTTTTGTTCCTGTTTTGGTCATCAAAATGGTTGATAATGCATTAACCAAAGAACCTAACATTCTTTTTTTGAGTAATTTTTTTGACATATGTATTACCCTTTTGGTCTTGAATTTGATAGCACTGAAAGCCATCTTCTGTCCTGAACACAGGATTGCACCCTTAGTGTCTTTCCTAAGATAATTGTGCTGAAAGCATGTGTTGCTTGCCTCCATTTTGATAAGGCAGGGAAGCAATAGAAGTCCTATCTTTAAAACGTTTCCACTGGGAAATCTTGAGTTTGTGAATATGGTGACTGATTATATGCATCACAAAACAAAAATGCATAATTGAACAGCAGCAAGTGTCTGAGTATAATCTACTGTTTCAAACAGTTGAAGGCTCCAGTGTGACAAGTCACCAAGTATTTAAACTCTCTTCCTGTGATCAGTCTACATCCCAGATAGATAAAAGGTATTATCTATGAATATATGAAAGAATCAGTTTTATTCCTCCCATACCCCACCTTTGAGTATGCCTAGAGTCATGTTGATGGGGGCACAAGAGGCACTACGTTAGATGTCATCAGGCTGGGTATAATTTTTTCCCCAATATTAAAAGTTTAAAACTTCTGGGAATAAAAAGATGATTCAGGATAGATTAAGCTTCTCTTCTTACTTTGGTGATTCAAATTTACTTGCATATTTTAACTCAATAATATTTTGCATGTGAACTGGGACACAAGCAAGTAAGGAGTCTAGAACTTTTCCTTAATTTTGTTACAGATTTACCTGTTTCTGTTGAACGAGTCTGCAAATTGTATTCAGATATTGAGAAAACCATGCATTATGTTTGCTTTGGATTTTCCAAAGCAGAGCTACTCACATCCAAGTTATGAAAAATTAGTAGATTCTGGTACAACTTGCAATGCATAAGGAATTGTTAACATCAAACTTGTAGGCTATAGGAATTAAGCCTGAGAGGCAATATTTAATTGACTAAGAGTCAGACATTTCTCCTGTGGGCAAAGTGAGGGAACTTTTCTGAGACACAGAAGTCTCTCTCATTTGTATCCTGTGCCAAAGATCTTTAAGCCTCATGGAAACCTTCCTCTCTGGAGCATTCTTCCTTCTGCTACTGTATTTCCTCTTAACACGATATTGCTCTTGTGCTGTTAATGCTAATGAGAGTACTAAAGTCTCTTAATAAGAAAATGTTTGAATTAATAAAGACAGAGCCTTTGCTGTTCAGGATCAGCCTGATCCCATATGTAGAGATTTCTGTGGAAAGTTTTACAAATGCCTGTATTGGGCCTGGGACAAGGCTTCTCTGGAAACCCTACATTTTAAGGGAATAGCCTGAATACTCTAGTTGGGCTACTTGGAAAGATAACACAGTAAAAATTTTTACCTGTAAATTCTGTATACTATCTCAACCTAAAAATCTTGACACCTGAACAGAGCAAATGCTGATACACTCATTTATAATGAATTAACTAGACTTGCCTGAGCTTTTGAAGGTTATATGACTGAATTTATTGATCTCATTTCGCTGATATCAATAAGAGCTGAAGTTTCTTGTTACCCCATAAGGTTGTTCATGCCATTGTCTTCCACATTCATTTGAAGCTTTGTCTTTGATCTAGAAAGCTAAATAATCTGTGTGAATCCTTAGAAGAAAGTCTGTCTGATGTGGTTGCTTTACTTACTGCCAGTGAAGGGACATAAGCCATAACCCTATTACTAGTTCTGTGAGTAATGAAGTCTGGTAGCAATGGATTTGTCATTAATAGCCTGTATTTCTCCACTGGTTTAGCTCTGTATTGCCCCATGATCCTTAAAAATCCCCATACACTGTGATATGCCTATGTTCCCTGTCTTTTTCCACACTGTCCCTACACCTTTCCTGCCTCTATCCTATGCCTGTGCCCAGACAGATTTTCTACTGCTGCAACTAAAGTTAAGGTGGCTTCAGAGCTCCTTCACATATTCTCTACAACCCTCTGGCCTCTCTGGTGGTCCAAAGAAAACATACTTTGGCTGGCTTAAAGTTATGTGTAGACTTCTGGTCCAGTTAATGAATGTACTGACTCACCTTTATTTCCTCCCTCTATGCAAACTGAATAAAAAAAGAGAAAGTTTAAACTGCTTCTGCCTTCATTCAAAGTGCTGGTAGAGGCTCTCTCCTACTACGTGGCTGCTGAGCTTGATGAAATTCATGTCTATATTTGAAACTTTCACTTTTCTGTAAAATTAGTTTTAAATTACCCAGTGAAATCCAAAGTTACTTGGTGGAGGCAGACAGACATGCAAACAAGCAGTGTCTGTGATCACATAAGGTTTTTTTGCACTGGGACATTCGGGTTACACAAAAATAAGCAGGGAAAGGGAGGCAGTGACTCGCTGTTCCTATGGACATCTTTGCTAACTTTCAGGACCAGTTGTGAGGCAGATTGTTTGTTTCCCCTTTGGTCACAGACATTGATGGGCTTAGGGGAGGCAGCTGCAGAATTAGCAGGAAATCGGACACAGCACCACGACCAATATGATCTCCGGTTAATGCCCATTTATTGCTAACAAAGCTTATAGTTTTATACAACTTAGAGCATCAGCATCATGCATATGTCAAGCGTTTATTGGCTATCACATACTGTTCACGTGATTTCTTTATTCTATCATTCGTTAAAGTTATGAATAACCATTGTTTTTATGGTCACAGTCCCTTGTCACGTAGGTATCTTCTTGTTCGCCCATTTTGCAACTTCATACATCTTTTCCATCTGCAGTCTTCTCTCTCATATATCTTTTTCAAGGTTCTCACCACACAGCCATATTGTCTCCGAAACTCAGAATATCTGGATTGCTCACATTCACAATATGGCCTTGTTCTTGTAAATATCCCAGAGGCAGCAAGGGAATTTTGGTGAAACTCTTGGAGAGTTTTAGTGCATTTTGCTTTAGGTGTCTTCCTTGTTCCTATTTGATCATGTGACAGGTGTTAGTCATTTAGTTAATAAAAGGTTGTCTTCGTGCCTGGAGAGCTGGAGGTGCCTGGTTTTTTTATGTATTAGTACTGGAACAGTAAATCAGAGATATGAATAGAAGCAACGTATGCTGGGAGGTGTTATGTAATATAAAACTTATGGAAAGAAATTTGGAGAGGTCTGGACTGCCAGCCAGTGTGGAGGAAAGGAAAGCAAAGAGCAGCCTGACCTTTCTGTGGTGTCCTTATAAGAGGTCAAAGGAATGAAACAATAATGGCAGCTTTCAGTCTCAAAAAGGGCAGCAGGAAGAGAAGGGCAGAACTCAGCTACTGCTGTATATTCAATTAACATTTGCTGCCCACAATCCCATAATTTTTCACTGAGTAGGAGCCAGGATAAAAGCCATCCTACTCAGTGTCCATTTCACAAAGTGGAATCTAATTAGTAAAATGTTTAAAAGTTAATGAAGAATACTCAAAATACATTCTCATGAAGTGCAGTCCTCTCATACAAGTACTTGTGCTGCTGTAAACTCTGATTACGTAAATAATATCTCAGTGTCAATGCCAATAAACTGCTGTTAAGTAAAGGGCTAGGAGGAGTGCTTTGCAAAATCATCTAGTCATCTCTTTAGGGGTTCAACTTCAATGTTAATGAAGATTCCCTGTAGAGACATACGTGAAAGGATATTATTAATTTCTGGAGTTTGTCTGCCATTCACACCTGTTACTGTAGAATGCTGGACAATAAATCTGTTTTTATCTGTGCTTGTGGGATGCAAGCACTGTTTTACTTTTGGACTGCTGCTCTTACACAGGCGCAGTCTAGCTTGAAATACCTCCCCAAGAAATCATGTGGAAAAAAGTCTTGAGAATTTTCTGATGAGTTCCAGGTATCACTGCAGTACTCAAGGTGTCCAGCTGAAAGTGCATTTATTTGTCAGTTAAATACTTGAGGCTTGAATATAGAAGTTTGAATATTACATTTTTGGGGCTCTAATATCCCCAGATGAAAATCTCTGATATGGGACTAAAATGCAATATTATGTAACATAATATTTCAGCCCTACACAGTGAAATTTCAGCACATTCATCTCTGAAAGAGTTTCCAGGAAATACTATACTTCTGTGGAAGATGCATCAGAAAGGAAATGGGTATTGAGGGTCTTTGAGTTTGCACATGGAGACTGAACCAAAAATGAGCAAGCCAAGAGGCTGATGGTGAGTCAATTAATTATGTTTTAAAGCTTTTAAATGCAGAAGGTTTGGGGTTTTTTTTAATAAAGAAGTCTCATGAATATAGAAAAAAAAAATCTTTGAATCAGACAGAGGCAAACCTGATAAAAGAATTGGTACCACAGAGAACAAGGCCTCGTTGTATGGGGGAGTACATCAGCATTGCTCCGTTGAAGCCAAAGGAAGAATCTGTCCTGAATGCTGAGTCCTGCAGGAATCTTAGGTAATTTCTTCCTGAGCCTCTGTTCTGCTGTTTGCAAGCTGGTCGATTACACCTTAATAGAATCTAAATATTATCATTTCAACTGTGTCCTACTTTTAGAACAAATATTACCAAAAACTAATTTCAAATTCTTGCTATGTCAAGATCTAAATACAAGTGATGTCCAACTAGGATACAGGAGAAGTATAGCGAAAAGCCTTTTCTCATTATATAGTTAAAAGAAGCACTAAAAAACTACAGTAGGAAAGACATTCTCTGCTATTCTGATCTATGAATAATTATATAAAATCAAAGATTTTTTTAGAAGGAGCTGCAAAATGATAATTCTGAGACTTGAAGACAGGAACAAAAGGTTGAAGTTGGAGATGTATTTTTTTCTTGAAGAAAAGATGTGAAAGAAAAATCAACCTCCGGCAAAGGAGCTAGATGTGATCAGAAGAAAGATATGAGTGATCCCTAAAGAGTGGAAAGTGGAAACTCTCTTAGAGGTGGCAGAAAGGCAGTGAAAGAATCAGCTACTAGGCCTCTCTAGAGGAGTTAATAATAGCAAAATACTGAAGAAAAATGAATATACTGGAGACTTGTTGTGTTGTGTGCATCCCGGCTCAGATAAATATTCACATTTCACAGCCTTTGCAAGAGTATCTCCTGTGAATATTTTAACTATTCTGGTGCTCACCTGTATCGGCTGTCACTGTTACCTTATTTCATTCTGCCTGAACTAGGTTGTTTAGGGGTTGTTTTTTAATTGGCAGCTGTGGTTAGTGTGAAAATCCTGGTGGATCAATTAGGAAAACTTCTTATTTCAAATAAGGTTGAATGGATTTGTCACTGTGAGAGAAGTTATGACTGATTTTGATTCAACTTTCCTAACTTTTTTCACGAAGTAGTGCATCAGAATCAGACTGTTTGCTGTGAGGTGGAGCCCACAAAGGGTTCAGTGAGATTACTGTCACAGGATGTTTTCATTCCCCCCAGCCCTTCGCCCCAATGCAAGTTCCTGTATCTTACTTAGTAAGGATTTTCAAAGCAGTGTCTTGCCAAAACAACCAGCCACAGTGCTGAGCCAGCAGTGATCAGGGGCTTAGGGTAGGTTGTGGAAGCTTTAAGCAGTACAGAACTACCCCTTACTGCTCCCAGCTATAGGAGCAGAATGAAGCCACTCAGTGTGGTATTGCTGCAGATGCTCCTTAATATCAGAGCACCTTTGCGGTGTCTTTACATGCCTTAAGTAGCAGTAATGCTAGGTCTCTTATATTGGATGGAAAACCATTTTGAAAGCTTTCAGAAATCATTGAACAGTTAAAAACTGAGAAACTCTCTCCTACGGGATTCTGGAGAACTATAGGAGTAATGCAACTGTCTGTGCCCCCTGCGTTATGTTAGATTGGACTTGATATGAAAACAAAATTTTTGAACCCTTTTGTAAAGATCATGTCAGGTTTGGTCAAATATTTTGAACAGTTTCATCATTTGGGTGTGATATGAAATTAGGAAACAAGTAACTCATTGTCTGAATGTGGCCACTTTTAATTTTTGAAACCAGGTCCCTCCCACAAATCGGGCAAGTATCTTTTATTAGTACCTTTGTTGTTAAGATATTAATGCATTTTCCTGTGGCTTCCTCATGGACTTTTTTCTGTGAATAACTAGTATTTGAATAGTGTAAATGGATGCCTAAATCACACGGTATTATCCCTGTTCTCTAAGTGGATGCTGACAGTGCTTTTGATTAGAAAGTAAGTTTCTTCGGGGCCTATTAGGGGATTATTGCCTTAAAAAGGGAGAGATGGCTGTATAAAGGGGAAGGGCACAATATTCTGTTTGTGTTCCTGAATATTAGAGATGAAACACTGACCACTACCCACCTTGCCTCACTATTAGATATATAGGAGTTGTATTTGATTTATCTTTAATTGTTCACTCTTCAGTGCCCTCCCAAGCTCCTCCTACCCTTGCTCCTTACAGAGAATTTCAGAGATAAATATTTAAGCTTTTCTGACATAATGTCTCTATGTGTGTGAACACACTTAGAGAGGGTCTTGAATACTGGTGTGAATGTGTCTACACATACATTGACATGGTCACTGGAAGAGGAAAGCAAAAAACCATTTTATCTTAGCCCCAGTCTTGGAGGCAGGAAGAGCACACAAAGAACAGACAAGACAAAGGGTATTTCAAATTCTTTTAAGAACAGGTGATTCATTTGTAAGGGCAGATTCTCATCTGCTGTAAACTACATACTTTGTTCATTAATCTTGCTATGCTGATTTGCACTGCGAATCATCTCCATAATTTTCAGAATATCCGCCTTTATATTTCATGCCCAGAGTGCGTCTCATAGGATGGTCAGATATGATGACAATGGATATGTTATAAATAGACAAAGACAGATTTCTGAAGGGATCATTTTGAAAGAGCCAGATGGCAACAAACACATTTATTTTTTTCCCAGTGTCACAAATATGCTTTGCAGTAGGGCTGTGCCTTTTCATTCTAAATGAACCCAAACAAAACCCCATGTATCTTTTCTATGTACATTTCAGTTCCTCTGGGAGACATCTGTGGGCACAATTATACAAGTCCAAGCATCATTTTACTGATTTACCATCCAGGAAATGCAGTGACATAACCAGATTGCTTATAATTGTGTTTTTTTAATTGGCTTCCTGAAACATCAAGGAAAAAAGAAAAAAAAAAAAACACACAACAAAAAACCAGTAAGAAGCAGAATTACTGATTCTAGGCCCCATGCATACCACTGCTTTGCATCAATAAGCCTCTGATTAATTCTGAGATCCCCTAAAACACATCTTAGTCATCCTAAAAATCTAAACATTTCTGTGTTCAAATTTACATCCACATCACTCATTTAGTATATTGCTCTTTATATCTTTCACTTCTCTGCCAGTGTTTTCCTGGTCTGTGTTGCTGATAGTTCATTTCTCCTGGATACATAGGAAACAGCAGCTTCCAGATAAAGTCAGTTCCTTTTCCCTTATTATTTCTACAGCCCACTGAAAACTTTTCGCTGGAGTGGAGGTAAAACCATGTTATCCAGAGTGTGTGTACTTTTGGCACTAAGTGCATGCATCAATTGAGGCAAAAGACTCACTAACTGAGATGTACAAAATTCTGGATTCTGGATGTTTAAACTTCATACCAGGCACTGGACCACACATGTGCCTTTTCTGCTTTTGCTAAGTTTTTACTAATTACTGTTGAGAAGTGCAGGTAGATCCAGTATTTTTCAACCTAAGTCTTCACTTACTTGTTTAGCATTTTTTACACAAAAAATTTGCTATTTCAAGTGTTAGAATGCAACAGGCAAGAACTTATGGATCCCAGATTCCCACTGAAGCACAACTCCTGTTCAGTTCAGAGGATGGAGGAGATAAACCCAGATTCTTTCACCAGCCCTGCCTTGGTGGTTATTTACATTGACAGCAAGGTGGGGCTACACGACTAACATGCACAATGGAGATTGTTTAAGGGTTGATTTTACTCAGCCTCTGCTGTGGGAGCTGCCTCTCCCTTATCTGCAAAGCCTTTTGAAAGCTGTCCTCCTGTTTGGGGTGTTTGTTTCTCCCCGCTCCTTGCTGCGAGTTCCCTTTAACCAGGAGCCACGCGGGCAGGCAGAGGGATGCTACATGCGGGAATAGGAGAGGGAAACCTACGTTTGCCACGAGGGCTCGACGTGGGCAGGTACAGTCCCAGACCATCCCGTTCTTAGGCTCAGACTGACAGAGCTAAAGACAAATGACCTCAGCTGAGTAGAAAATCCAAGCTTTAGAGCTGGTTTTGTGCCAGCTCTGTCAGGCGATCACACCATCGTGTCTGACCTTTCAGTATGTGATCCTGGCCTGAACGCGGTGGCTGTACATGGGGAAAACACTGGGAAATACTTTCCGTTTTAGTTTAAAACTCTTATCTGAATGGGGAGGGAAGGGATTTGGGGATTTTTTTTGTGTATTTTTATTTCTGCTCAGGGAAAGGTAAGGGCCATTTTTGATCCGATTCTGTCTTAAGTTTGGGGACAGTAAAATAAAGGAAGCAATAAGCCTCTGTAAACACAATTTTCTGAAGTACAGTGGCAATGGTCCTGATTAGTTATAAGTGCACTATTGTTCCTCAGTATCTCTATGAAGTGGAGGCACAAGTATTTTATTCCCTGGTGATCACTCACTTGAGTGATCTTTTTGTACTTTTTGTAGGAATTTATGCTTAGCTGTATTCTGCCCTATTTCCTGGTATTTCTGGTAAATCAAAATGGTGCCTTCAGCACCTTTGCCTTTGTGCTTTGAATGAATTGTCATTTCAGAGCTGACAAATCCTTTATACAAATTTGAAGAATAAAAACTTTATGTGGCTTTTATATTCAAATATGTTTACAGAATGATATTTGCAGATAACTCTTTGTCACCCTCTTTTTCTTTTTTCTTTTTTCTTTTTTTTTTGATCTGATGATGTAGTCAGTAGCTTGTTCTGTGGAGGTGTGTTTCTTTCATTATGTTCATTATTCATGATGATTTGGTAGTTATCTGTGGGAATCTGCTGCATTCATTAAATACCATTTCATAAAATTGATGGACTGTGGCTGGCAAAAGTTTATAATATTTTCAAAAAGAATATATCGTGTATCCAGCTTGTTAGATAAGTTCATGTTTTAAAAAGTATACAGATTTATTATGCATTTCTTGTTTGCGTTGCTCTGTCACCTCCATTACGGAAGGCAGCATATGCCTCCACAACAAGTCTAAACACTTTTGGAGGTAGCACTTGATTCTGTTTTGCTGCTGACATGCAGTAAGTCCTCTTTAGGATTTCCTGTCCTCTGTGACCTTACATGTACTTTTGGAAAAATATGTGGCTTTCAACTCTTGTAATCATTACGTTCTAACTTAGCTCCCTCTGCTAGTTCTAACAAGGGAAACTTCTTCATTTTCTGTATCAAACACTTGTGATGCAATTTCAGTGTTGTGCACCCATGTCTCTACGCAGGAATTATGGTTTAAAGGCACATAAATATCACAACTTAGAGAAAAAGCACAAAGAGATCCCTTCAATGTCAGTGTTGTATACACATATAGGGAAATGTTATGACGGTCTAAGAATAGAGATGAGGCAAGGTTTTGAAGAAAAATTCATATATGTAATTACAACAGCTATCAAAAATATTAAGGAAAAAAACCCTCTCTTGAAGAAGGCCTTGCACACCCAAAGCCTGTCTGTTTGTCCTTACTGTATTTGCTTGTGTGGTAAAAGATATCACCTCTCTCTAATGTGTGAAATTTACATTTTTCATAAAAGCTGAGCTTGCTTTTGTATTCAGCAAGTTCACCTTTCTCACAGCCCCCAGGTGTTTGTGTTTTCTCTCTCTTTTTTTTTGGTGTTTTTTTGTTTTGTTTTGTTTGTTTGTTTGTTCGTGGAAAGTGTGACTACATTATAATAATGAATGAAAAACTACATAGCAAGGAGATTGTTATTTTAGTGGGCAAGACAAGCATGATGGCTTTTGCACTGATCACTGTAAAAGTAAATTGCAGATGGTGGGAAGTGCTGTGATCATCTTATTACATTAATGTGGTAATACATTAGCTTAATGTATTGAAAGTCGGGAAGCTTACATCTTAGTGGCACTAAACTGAAAATCTTCAAAATGTAATAGAAACCAGTGACAACTATCATAATTGATTGTCACTAAAGAAATTAATATAGCCAAAGAGAACTGTTCTAAGTAGTAATGAAGAGCAGAAAGCTGTAGACCTGTATGCAATTTTACAACCACCTTGTCTCAAGGAATGTTTTATTTGCCAAGTGCCGTTCTTCCTGCAGGCACAGTTACAATAGCTTCTTATGCACTTTGGTCACAGAAGTCTATCCATTAAGAATCAGAAATACAGATCAAAGGAGATTATTGAACACTGATGGTTGGTAATTTGGTGGCTTGTATGAATTCTCATTTCATCCAGATTATTTGGGAGACCTAGAAACATGCTCTGGATTCTGTGAGCACACAAATTTACTTGGCATTTCACAAATGCTTGAATTCGTTAGGCTCTTCTTTGTTGGATATGAATTGGCTTTGTTAGACTGTTCATTAAGAACTGTAAGAACACATAAAGCAAAGTACAGGACTTAATTTGCTTTGCACTGCTCTGCTGAAGCACTGGAAGACATGACAGAACCAGAGAGCCTGGCATCTTCAGTGCATTCTTGGGTTAGTACTGAGGCAATAATGACAAAACATGCTTAGCAAAGTGCTTCTTAATCATAGAGAAGTTTTCTCAAAGACTTTAGACCACTGAACATCTGAAACCAAGAAAATTCTTTTTGATCGATCTTCCTTCACCTTCAATTCTCATTCTGCTTAGAAGCCTTGCTCCAAATAGATACCTCCTGCCTTTTCTTCTTCCATCTAGTTCTGCTTACTAGTTGCAATAAAATGGCTCTCACTTTCAGACAGCTTCTCAAGCTCAGTGTTCAGGTAGACAAACTGCAGCTTTCAGAGCAAACCACTGGAGAATTTTCCTTCTTTCCCTTGCAGGTTTCTTTCCGGAGTCCATTCACTACTTGGAAACACTGTTTCAGTGAGGATGAGACTTACACAGTTGAGATCCCACAATGACTCTCAAGTTTGTAGTGGTTTACATGGTTTCTATCTCCTGGCACTGTACGGATGGTTTAGTCCTAAATGGAGCTTGTAATGCAACAAGCCAATGACAAAACATTTGCCTTTAGCTTTCAGTACAGAGCTATCATCTTTCAAAATGGACAAGTCAGAAATGCTGATCTCTATGCCAGAGCATTTCCGAAAGCTTTCTGCAGTTAGCAATGCTTCTCCTGAATTTCATTATTCTACTTTAGTGACCAAGCAATAAAGAGAACTTTAATTATTTCCACTGTAATGAAAATAATCCTACAGGATTGCTTAGTTTATGGCAAGTGCAAAATTTCACACTGTAAATACTGTTCAGGGCTTTCCGAGGATTTATAACTACATCCTATGTATATCCATGTCTTGTTCTCTTGCTGCTGTCAATTTCTGAATGGATCCTGAGCTGAACTGGAGAAGCTGAACTTCCATCTCATTAGTCTCAGCTTTTAATTTTTTTTCTTTTGGCATCCAAAACAGTAGCATGTACAAACTAGTGGTTAGAACCTTTCCAGAAACACTATCTAGTTATATAATCTAATTCCAAAACAGTACTTTTGAAGAATATGCACCTGTTTTTCTTTCCTGTTCTTTTCTTTAGACGAAAGGATGATGTATTACTGGACATTTAGTACATTACTTTTTGTGGTGTAATGCTGCTTAGAAAGATCTGCAAACAGTATAAATTCTATGGGAATATGCAAATCTCATGCAATATGACAGCCTGTGCTAGAGTGAGAGAACATAGACCGTGAATTTCAATTTTATAACAATGTGGTTTGTTGTTGGTTTTGTTTTGTTTTGTTTTTAAATGAGGAATTTGGGCAGAATAAAAAGGGTGTGACATTTTTTTCCCCCTCATCACAAATATACCTCTCTGATCTTCCTTATTCTCTTATCTTTGGATGAGCTAGATTATAATAGAAGCCCTCAGAATACTTTGTACTTTTTGATATTTTTGCATCTCTTATCTGAGAAATCATCTTTCATTTCTTATAACAGACTTCCTAACGTAACCAAGGCATTTATCTTCCTGGCCTGTTAAACTGCTTTTTCAGATTTGGTCTATTTGTCCATTAACCAAAAGAACTTGGTCTGTCACGTTTCCCAGTAACTTTCCTAAAAACTGAAAAATAACCTGCCTCAGAACACTCCACTAATAACCCAGTGTGCTCCTATTTTATCACTCACTGACAATTACATTATGCATGCAAATTAGAAATAAACAATTCTCATGAAATTTGAGTTTACCCCAACATTCTAAACATTTTCCAATGTTTGCAGATCTACTTCAAGTTTGTGAGTCTTTGGGAGGCATGATTTGTTTTTAATTTTAAATGACAACATCTCAGTGCTAACTTTGAAGATACCAGTCCAGTTCTAAAGCTCAGAAGATTTCCAAAATCTAAGCAAGTGATGTCCTTGTCTTATACATTCTACAACCTAGTTGCACTCTCAAGAAATGTAACCATGCACCAAGTTATCTTCTACTCTCTGCAAAAAAAATCCAGACAATCATTAAAAATATGTGACCAAACATTTCTATTTATTTCCCCCAAGTAGTCAGAATTCAAGATTTGTAAATTATTTCAGTTAGAAATTTGATGCTGTAGTCTGGTGTCAGAAAATAGATAACTTCTTATAGGCCAGACCTGAGAGTGCCTTTCACACGGTCAGCCCCATTTTAGCTGACGTTTCCCACTCATCTTACTGAGGAGCAAATGAAAGGGATTTTGTGCATATTTAAAGCCATTCTTCACTATGCCCCGTGCTCTTCACAGATACACCTTTTGTGGTGTTTTTTGTAGGCCTTCCCAAGCAACTGGGGACAACAACTGAGGAAGTATTCTATCCCATTCCCTTGTGTAATCAGGTGTATAAAAGATGGAGAGGGAAGTTCGTTTCTCTCTTCTCCCTTGTTGGGTGAACTCAGAGACAGCAGGTCTCAGTGTTTTGGCCTCATTTATCTATGTGAGTTCAGGTCTGTCTGGGAGATATTGTCTGGGTTGGCACAGGAGGTGAGGAATTTGCTTTTCCTAAGGGAAGTTGGTGAGATTTTATTGTGTGAGTTGTTTTATTGAGCTAATTCCTGTGTTTCAATTGTGTGTGTCTGTTTTGTGTTTACCCCTTTTTGTCCTTATCCTTCTTATCTTTTTGGGATTCTTGTTCATATGTGCATAGTATTTCATTGTATATACATGAAATATATGTTAATATTTTTTTTCTTTGCTACATTTTCCCCCCTCCCCTATTCAGGAGAGGGGAAAGCTAACTGGCTAGCAGCTGGGTTTGGTGGGGAGCCAAGCCAAACTTATACACCTTTGGATGTATTTTTAGAAATGTTGAAAGATGTATCTTACATTGTAGAGTTTCTCTCTTCCTACTTAGAAACACCTATGGAGGTGTACACAATGCAGCTTGGATCCAAAACATCTCCTCCAGGATTCTCGCCTTACTCACAGGGACACTTGACCAACACTGTCCTGCTTCCGGATCTGAGCCACTATGTCTGTGTGGTGCTGCTACCAGCCTTGGATTGCACTGATGCAGAGACCTGTTCTGTGTTTTACTGCACAGATTTTACATGCCCCAACACAGTAAGCAGAATAGCAGCATTCCTCCTTTTTTTATTTGTTTGTTTTTTGGGGTTTGTTTGTTTGGTGTTTTTTGTTTGTTTGGGTGTGGGGTTTTTTGTTGTGAAAAGAGAATTATTCTTTGAGAGGAACTTCTTAGCAATACTAGGACAAATCCTTGCTTAGCAAACGCTTGTACTCTGCTAACATTTAATTTAGAAGTTATGTGTAGAGAGGAGGCACTTGTAGACAGTCTACCACATAATGAAAGCATATTTGAAGTAGACAGATGGAGCTAAACAAACCAGGAAAACCTACAGCACATTTCAAAATACCTAAGAATATATAAGAATTAAAAAAAAAAAAAGAAAAAAGAAAATTGAAGATTTATAGGATAATTCCGAGTGTCTGTCCCTAGTGTATTGACTATCTGAATGGCAATTTTTAGAATTCAGGAATCAATTATATCAACACATTCAAGAAGATTAAAAATTAACCAGTCTGGCTTTATCCTTCAGTTATGGTACTTATATTTTTAGCAGTTACTTTCTGTAATATTTGAAAGACAATCATGCTCCAAAAAGCTCACATATTGTAAGAACTTTAAGAAGGTATAAGAGCAAGACTTTCTCTCTGAAGGATAATGAACACAGGAGCACCCAGATGAATTTGTACAGCTTGTGGAGAAAAAGCACAAACTCTTCTAAGCAATTTGAGGAAAAAGGGAGTTAACAAGAAAGAGAAATTTGATATAAACATGCTGTCTGACTCATACAAATACTGAATACCAGCAATTAAAACATTTAAAAGATGGCACTGCATGTTAATGCTTCTTCAAAGACAGTGTCTATTCTTCTCTAGACTTGTGTAATATGCATCAGTTCTGGGGCGCTGAAAAGTCTGAAGGGAGGTCTTAGAAATACTGCTCCTTCTTCTGAATGAATCATTCCTCCCAGAGATAGTTAACTATTACCACCTCTTTGCCATAAACCAAATGATAACCTAAACCTGATTTTAGTAGCAATGTGGTTTTCTGTTACATCATTTCAAAGCAAAGAACCTGAGGATATGTTAATTTACTACTTGCTGAACAAATACATTCTCAGGAGGTGACAGCTGAGGATAACATCCTGCTTTAATGGCAGATCTTCATGGTATGGGTTTTTTCACTTTCCCTCGTACTCACTCTCTTGTATTTTCTGCTTACAAGTTTCTGATCCACACATCTACGCTGATCAAAAAGGCTATGCTTTTAAAGCTACATTCTTAGTCATGCTTGTGTTGAATGTGTGAAAACACTACCTTTCCAGCCAGGGACACCACTGGAAACATTAGACACATTGCAGTCTAAAGATAAGTCTAATAATTTAGGCACTGACAAAACAACGACTTGCACATGGAAAGATGTAATTTGCACTCTGATGTAATACACTGCTAGTGTAAGTATGGTCTAAAACCTCTACAGCAGTGTCTTAGGCAAAGATGAGGGGAAGAAGGAGGAAATATATGTGGGGCAAGAGACATCACTCATAGTATCATGACATTTGTCTGCCAGGCATGCTTAAGGAGCGATGGTATAAGGGTCACTAACTTCAGACTATAGGGTAAATACTTTCTCTTTCACTGCAATTAGTGATACTGTATTTTCACACTTTATCACCTACAAGTCATTTGTAAATATATATTTTGAAAACAAACAAATTACCTGCACTTTAGAAGTAAACGAGTTCTGATTCTGGTGAAGTAATACAGGGTTATGTTTAGGTCAGAAACCTTAGTGGTCTTCTCTGCTGTCTCTGTAACATGCTTTTCTATAGCCTATATGGTCCCTACCCCTAAGCTTCAAAAGCTTTCTGCTCTCACTGTAATCTGGGGACTCAGTTGCAGGAACTGACACTTTCTGAGGAAAGTATGTAGGGAATCCATATATTAATATATAGTATATAGAATGTATACTAGTGAATTAGTTGCATAGAATAACCAAAGCATACAACAAAAGTACCACAGTGCAAGACAGTGCACACAAAGGAGCTTCTTTCCAGATCTAATACATGTTGTGAATAACTTGATTTTAGTTTTGCTGCTCTTAAACAGACACCCTTTTTTTTTAAGTCAGGATGTCAGTCTTCAACATCACCCTTTCATTCTCAAAATTAATTCACTTACCAAGGAACTCATAGTCAAAGCTCAAAGCCACTTTTCCATACCCATGTTCACAGACTGGCCTTGGGCCTAAATGACATATTGAATAATTTAGAGCAAACAGGAACATTTTTATGGCCCCTTATAGCAGTTTTTCAGCTGCTTTGAGCAGTCACAGCTGCATAAAGCAGGCGAAGTGAGTCCCAGAACCTGAACCAAATACATACAGATTGCTAGTTGTGATGTTTAAGCCAAGATTAAACCTCTTTTTGTATGTATTCATTTTTGTGATGGTAGCAAGCTAAGGGCAAAGCCTTTGATAAGAATTTTGCTAGTGCGTAAGTTTTTTATTACCTTGGTTCCTAGCCTTACAAAGGCATTCATAAAGCACTATGTTTTGTGCCTTTTAAGATGCTATTACTTAATTAGTTGATCCTATTTTCTTTGCCTTTTAAGGGCAAGTATTTGTTTCTTTTAGCCATCTGCACCAAACGATAAGATATGGACCCTAAGGCTCTTTCTTCGGTTACACTCACTGCTATTCCTATTTAGACTTGTATTTAAGTTTTGAGCTCTTTTGAGGGAACACATGGCTGAGAGCTGAAGCACATTTAATAAATCTGTTATGGTACACTGAAAAAAGTAGAAAGCTGATGAACACAGACCAATTATTAGCTGGGCTTGAGACCAGACTATGTTTTAAGAGCACTTACATGACTTGGTGTGTAATATTAAAGTTCCTTAGTGCTTAACACAGAGTCACCGGCAAAATCATTAGCCTGGGCAAGGTTGGCATAGCTATCTGAATTTCTATCAGATCGCTAAATATGTGAACAAATAACACATCCTCTATCTTTTATCAACATTTTCATAGACGTTCTACCTTTTTTTGTTGACTCTGGCTATCTAAAGGAAGCTATTTTTGAAAATTTTGCACTGCTTTAACCTCAAGTGTCTTGTATGTGTTTGATTTTCTCCTATAGTCTTCCTTGTTTCCTCTGTACCACACTTTACTTCCTTCCATTCACTTATATACTCACTGGGATGTGTACAGCTGAAAATTAAGCAAGTCAAATAAATTGTATCCGAATCCCAATGTGGGAATTCTGTAAGTTGCCTAATGGGTCTAGCACCTAATCTATCTTGAGAGGAGACAACTAATATTTAACATTTTCATCCATGAAGAGTAGCTACTTAGACTGCTTAGAAGGTACCTTAAATTTCTGCATGCTATTTATTTTTCATTTCTGTGTATTCTTAAACATCTTCCTATGTCTGTTTGCTGGCTGATAAATCTAGCTGTTATAGTCTTGGTGTAGACATAATTTATACCTAGAAAAGCATATCTGAAAATACATTACCTTTAAATAGCGGGATCCATCACATCTGAGCTCCCATGTCTGATAGCCAAAAAGCTCCATTTCATTTCAGAAGAAAAATTGCTTCTGTCAAGGTAAACAGAATGCATTATCCCCCTTTAATAACCATTTTTAAGCATGCTTCTGTATTACTTTTTTCACAGCTGTATTGCAATAAGCCTTAGAGTAATTGCCAGTTCTTCTGTCTAATAGGTTCATTATTCTTTTGCCATAATTGCAGCCATTAAACGTCCAATTGTTAAATTTCCACTCCTACATTTACTTAGTGTTACATTTTATAATGGGATATGTCATTACAGCACCCCAGTGGCTACAGCTGTTGTTCAAAGTGCCTCTAAAAGTCAATGAGATCTATTTGAGATATGTCTGTATTCTTGATTTTTCACAGATTCTTTCCAATGCACTCTGTCATCTTTTTTTAGCATTTACAAAGATAACTACATTTAGCTACCCTTTACTGAAAGTTTAAGAACCTGACCTATTCAAGAAGACATAAAGCTGTGACTTTAATATTTCTAAAGCACCATTTTTTCACTTTTATGAAATGATTCATATATAACAAGGTGATGGAGCAAAGATTTAACTAAGGGAAATTAACACTTATGGCTTAATAGCTTTTCGAGAGTACTGATTTATCTTTTGTCATGATATATTTGTTGGCTTTTTCTTTGTTGTAGAAGAAGACTAACTCCTAGTGTTACCTACAGGTGTGGTCATAAAACAAACTCTTCAATGCCCTTTGCTTCATTACTTGGTATTTTTAATGCCTTAAGAAGTATGCTAGGGTTTACTTCTTATTTGTGTTAGAGGGACTTCTTTATTTGAAATGTTACATTTGGACCTGATAACTATGCTCTATTAAAAAAATAACTAAAAATCATTAGGAATCCTCTTTCTTTCTTAAGACACTCACCATCTATATAGTTTGTGTGTGATATCTGTTTAGTTTAGTTTTTTATAATGACAATGAAAAACGGCTTTGGGACACCTGTGCATTAGTTTCTTGCATTAGTTTCTGTTGCTGACAAGCATAGAGAAGCTGTTCTGGAAAGTGCTGGTAACAACAATTGTCAGCCTCAAATAATTTCCTGGAAAAGCTGAAACACCTTCCTCTAGAACCTTATTCATGACATTATCCAGCCTCTTTTTAGGATATAACTTCATGTCCCTTTAAAACTCTCATAGGTTGTATGTCATTTTTATTACTTAGATTTCACCCTCCTCCATAAGGGGTTGATTAAAACTGCATTTGAAATGTATATCACATAAGGTTTTTTTATAGACCACATTTTCATTCTTAACCTCGTTACCAAGCTATAATTTTTTCAGTGATTAACCTAAAATTGCAGGATTTCATGTAAGTATATGCAGTGTCTCATATCTTCTCCCTCATACATTATAGCAAAAATAATATGATATGGAATATGATTGCTTTCCAGAAAAAAAAATTTTTTTTTGGTTCAAGTACTTTTAGAGTAACATTTTCCATCCAAATTCCTTCTCATATTGTAGAATACATAATGAAGACAAAAACAGAAAGAAAAGAGGTCACCAAAAAAAAGTTGGCTTGTTTTTTTTTCTATATGGAGGAAGGCAAAGAAAAAACCTCCCTGTTCTCTGCTTCTAAATTGCACATCAAATCTACATCATTATCAAAGTAGAAAATTGTTACCACATCATGTCTGTGTACATGACATTTATCTGCTTGTTATAATCATGTTTTCAGTGCTGAGGTACTGGGTAATTAATTCTTTCAGTGTCTGGCACAAGATTACAGTTATACTAGATATGCCAAGGTGTTGAAAATGCCATTCAAATGTTCTGTTCTCTTGTGGAGTTCTTTTTGAGCAAAGTAGATATAGCAAATTTCGACTGTAATTGTCAGCTTTACAGCTACAGAACATGCTCTGCTTTCCAGGATGCCTTGATTATAAAACTCAAGGAGATACAAAAGCTGTGGGGAAAAAATCCACCAGCTAGTAAATTGAAAGGAAAAAAAGCCCAGAACCACTGGGATTAGTGTTTACATAAGCAAATACAGAATAGACAATATTTCTTTAATTATTTTACCCTGTTTTCAGCTCTTTGGGGCACTGGGTAGAAGAAAACTGAAACATATTCTTTATTTACAGTCCAAGAGTTTCTCAGTCAGAAGATTATCAGATTATGAATTTCAGATATTTCAACCATATGTACAATTCACAAATAAAACATAGGTCATTCTACAAGCCATAAAACTTAGTTAATAGTTTGCAATTCACACAGGTTAGAAATAATTCCAATTTCCATTTTTCATTACATAAGTTACAAGTATCATCATCATCTCTCTTTCACTCACAAACCATCATGGCCACAGCAGCACTGCTATGCAGAAATCATCGGTTCAACTCGGCAGTGCTATCAAGAAGAGACTGAACATGCTGAAACTCCTCCTGGCTGGCTGTGCAGCCTGTAAATCCACCCAGGCTCTTGAGGCATTTCCTAACACCTATAAGAAGTGGGTAGGCCTATGATCTTGGGGGAATAGTTTATAGCATAATCTGAAAATTACAGCAAGGCTTTTGCACTGTTTTTTCATACATGAATTAAAAAGTCCCAGTTGTTCAAGGCTTGAGTACACAGTTCATAGGTCAAATTTCACTGAAAGAGTAGGACCTTTCATAAACTCAATGTGAAGGCAAAGTGCTATCTAAGTGAGAACCAGAGTGCTGTGTCACTGGGGTTTGAATCCTGGATGGGGATTTGGAATGCATTGTGATCTTTAAAATGTGCCAGAAGTAATGTCAAGGGTAAGCTCTATTCTGGTCATGCTCTGAGAAAATATGAAGGCTTTTTTCTCTGCAAAAAGGCTGCTTCTCAACTTGTGGAAGAGGTAAGTGATGCATTTTTTCCTACCTGGCATTGCTGGAGTCAGTATTGAAAGACAGAGATGAGCCTCCTTTTACGGAGCCAAGTGAAGATCCACACAGCAGTGATTGGGGAATATGCTGCTATGACACAGATGGTTGCCCAACATCATTTTTAAGATTTAAAGATCCAAAGAACCTTGAAAAGGTTCCCACTCCCCAGCATGCTGCTGGGGAATGGGAGAGGAGAGCATGTGTACACAGTCATTATGTTAGCTGAGTGGTAAAGTTGTGTAATGAGTCGTGCTTGTTCATGCAACTGAAGGATGTATCCGTGGATTAAATATGACCTTTTTGCTTTCTGTTCTACATGAACACCATCAATTACATTTCAGCTGTAAAATCATTAGTAATGGAGACAGAAATGATGGAAGAAATGTAGTTTAACCTTCAGTTCCTAAATTATGGTTCTTGTTCACATTGTATCAATTGCAAACAAGGCCAATTCCTGCCTCTTCTAGACTATCAGTTGAAAAAAAAATCTCATGTGGCTTGGGAGTCGAATGACTTGGATACGGTATCATTGGTGTAGACTGTAAACCACAGTGGACCTGCTCTTTTTTGTATTGAAGTCATCCCAAAGTCATTATTACAGTGACTTTTTCTGACTGACTATGCTTTCATTCCTGCTATTGTATTCTTTTCTCCCAACAGTACACCAACATATCAGCTTTTGCTTGAAATAATAATAACATTTTAGATAGTTTATGACACAGCCTTAACCTTCTTTAATAGCACTTTTATGTATTCAATATTCTGCTGCTCTTGTTGGCTTGCAGTGTTTCAGAAGTGCTGGTCACCAAATAAAGTTCATATTTATTGCTATGTGTCATCTAAAAGCAATCACTCAAAACAAGAATTATAATATCTTCTACAGATGAAAATGTTTTTGTGATGGAAGTTGGCAAGGCCAATCTGTTATCATGAGGCATAGAGAAGAAAGGCCAGTGTTCTTGACTGTTTAGTGAATGCACTTATTTTCTTTTTGCAATTTTCATTATGGCAAATTGTTTGACCTAGCAGAGAAACACCTTCTCAAGGCTGAGATCATATTGTTTTGCCAGTATAATTCCATCACAGTCAACAATGGATATAAATGGAGAAATGAGGTAGAAAGGTACAACAGTATAGAATGATTTGTTTTCAGATCAGTAATCAGTGTCTATTTAAAATAAAACAGAAAGATATGAAATGAGATGCTTTGACTCAATTTTATTAAGATGAAGTGAAGTTTTATTACTAGTGTTATGATCAAATGAAGGAAAATAGGGGTAGTGAGAGCTATGCACAGGAGAATAAAGGCAAGCAGCTAAAAATCTGTTATATTAACCTAACAGTTTCTGACATTCTGTAAAGTCATTGAGATGCGATTTTTTCATCCAAAGCTAAAAGGTTCCTGTGGTAGTATTAGTTAAATAAAAAAGGAAAATGGAAGTCCTGTATATTGTGGGTATCTCCATTGCAAGAGACACATATGTCTGATTTTCTTTAGGACAATGTGGAAGAATAAAAATGCAAATTTTCTCATCTAAATTCTACAGAATAAATAGCAAAATAAGTGATAAAATAGGAAAAATTACTGGCAGAATAGTAACTTCTACAAACAAAAGCACTGTTTTTTCCATTACCTTGACAAGTTAGTACAGTGGCATTTATCTGTATGTATTCTTGCTTTCTTTTTAAAATGGATTTGTTTCTTTTTTGTTAGATTTTCAGTGTAATGAAAACATCAAGCCTAGGGTCATTCTTTCTTGAATTTTTGTAAGTTAGTAAATATTAATTTACAGTATAAACTGGTATGTGAAGGAGCATCAGCCTTTAAGTTATACAGCCCAGTACTCACATGTAGTTATGGTGGGCCAAATTTAACAATGCTGAAGGAGGAAAACATGCAGAGGTTTATCTTATGAGCCTTTAAAGACGTGAGGAGCTTGCTCATGTCTGTAGTTCCACAGAAGTTAAATTGAATTATGTAAATAAGACCACATGTGTACATGCTGTCAGGTTCTAGTTAATAAATGGTCTTCCGCCTCTGCTATTTTCATGAAATATACAAAAAGAGATCCTCATGTAGACACTTTTTCAAAGAATATGAACAAAATTTTCTATTATATAAGAAAAATAACACTATTTAGTCTGGCTTACTGTGAATCAAACTGCAAATACAGTGTTTCACTTTCTGAATTTCTGAAGTGTTTTAAATACCTTCTATCTCCATATGTATATTGACATGCATTGAAAGCATAGTTGTTAGCCACTGAAATATATATTTTTCTGGGTTTTGGTGGGGCCTGATTTTAATTTACATGAAGTCTCACACACCTGTTGAGTGTCCAAATGGAACAGGAAAGGAGTGTTTAAATAGATCTGCTGAGCTGAGATTTGCACTCCCCCCACCCTTTACAGCCTCATAACATAGTCAAAAAGCAGGTACAGTTACAAATTATAACCAGACCCAGTATTTTCATATACCTTTATTTTAGATCCTGGCAGTGCAGGTGTAAATGTGTACCAATCTCATCAGAGGGTGGACAATTAATATTAACAGGTACTTTATATGGCAGTGGTCTCTGGAAGGACTCATTCTGCGTGTGCACACACATCCATACGTACCTACAGCACTGCCTGCAAACATGAATGCCTTTGAGAATTTAATCAGCAGAGATGCACAAGGGTTCTGATAATCCTCAGTAGCTTTCCAGCTCACCTCTGCAACAGTCCTCAGGTGTGTGACTCAAACACACAGTCACCCAGGTAGGGCGCTCTACCTCACATGGCCTTTTGATCACCAGTGACTTGGCTTCGTGAGAGATGCTGAGGGAAGTGAATCTCATCTTCAGTTTTAGTTTCCTCTGGATGTGCAAGCAGAGTAAGGAGATATGATAAAAAGAGATCTGCCTTGCCATATACTAGGTCATCTTCAGACTTGGTAGTGGTTCAGACTACTGCAGGCCAGCTCAGAGAATTCGGAGGGAATACTGCTGTGCCCTTTTTGTCAAATTCCTGGATTGATTTGTTTTTGACTATTCCTGCAGTCAGAGGTGGCTGAACATAGAGTGGAAATTGCTGCCTTGAAAAAGGGAAGACTTAGTAAAATAACTATTTTTTTCAGTCTCTACTTGCCAAGATATTTCTTTAAAACACAAAATTTTTATTTTTATTAGACTTACGCTTTTTAGAATGAACTGAAGGCTTTTTGGTTGGAGTCTATGACAAATTTTACTGTTTCACAATCTCTTTTTTAAAAAGTAAATTCTGACTGACTTATGAATTACAAATCACCAATCTTTCTTATTCTTTGTTTCATTCTTGAGATATATTGATAGTTCTGAGTCATATAAAAAAGAATTCGCATATATCAGTGGTTACTGGAATTGTTAATATAGTCAGCAATGATTTGCCACAGCATTGGATAAAAATATATTTATGGAAGAGATCTCTGAGTGGGAGCTCATTTTGAACAGAGAATAAAGAGGATCTTGCCATGTTTATACTTTCTTTTCTTCCAGAGTTTTCGGAAGTCTGCTGTATCAAACTTGTAGAACACTAAATGGTTCTAAAAGTTACATTTAAAAGAAAGTTGGAGGGTTTTTTAATCCATTTTCTGAACACTAAATTTAGCAGACTGACATCTGAGATTTATTAAAGAAACTCATTTAAGCTAGAAGAAGAAAATGCCACTTCATATTTTCATTTGGTTGCTATTGTTTTCAATGAAGTTAACCAACAGAAAGATGCTGATCCTGAGAACATACATACCCATGATCTCGCATCATTGGTTTACTACTGATCAGACTATCTGAAGTCCAAATGCTGCCTGTGTGATTCCTACAATTGTTTTCTGCATCTTCTTGCTTTAAGTCTGGGTAAGCAAATAACAAACTGCAGGAATTCAAATGGAGCCCTGAAGTCAGAGATGTTGCTCACTTACCTGTTTCAACTATGTACTAAGTACACTGCTTAATTGAAGTAATAGAGAGAACAATCAAGCTTACTGGGGTGTTTTTTTCAGTGCTTATTAGATTGTAAAGACTGTGCATATGCTTTTTCCCAAATGTTAATGAAGATTCCTTGCCATGTGAAACGAGCATAATCCAGATGAGTGTGCTGTCTGCTAATTTGCCATTATGAATTCCAGTCTGAAAGCAGTCAGGGGAGTAAACATTTGACCTAGTCTAAAACCAATGTAAACAATCACTTATTGACATATTTTAGGAGGAAATTTGGTATCAAATGGAGTAATTATGTGGCTCTTCCATGTTTTACAATCTGTACTTTTGCAGAGATGTACATATTTTAAGAATCCAAAATAAATTTAAATTACTGCATACTTCTGACAGTCCCAAATCCCAAACTTTCCAAAACTAGGTTCATTTTTATCTTCTTTTTAGGCCTCAAGAATACAATGAAAGTTGTGTTAGTGTCCTATTTTATCTTTATGAGGCATTTTTGAATCAGCTCAAATTCTTCATGAATGCATAGAAACTGTTTCGGCAATAATTCTGTTTTGAGTATATTGACAATTGTGACAGCAAGCACTTATGACTACACAGCAATGGGTGACATAAGAATAGTCTTGCTTTCTATTCAAGTTACCATTGAGAACAGATGAGCTGTCATCGCTTTTAGGGACAGAAGTCACGTCCACACTGCTGAGATTCCAATTAGCCAACTTTGAGCACAGTCCATTTGTCAGATTTGAGGTAGTGAGCATTGCTGTTAGCTGGAAGCAAGAGGCACTTCTCTGCAGGGAAAGCTATTGCTGGCATAACACAGGGAAATATTCAATTGTTCTCTGCAAGCTGTAACTTTCATCTCATCAGCAAGTATGGCAGAAAACCCGGCCAGGCTTCCTGCTTAACAACTGTAGCACAGCTTTCTTCCAACAGATGTTGATAGCTCCGTCAGAGATGGGTACCAGTCTCTGGATTTTGACATTGCCAATTTAATATAACTTGATAAAATCTCTTAAACAGAATAAAGGACTCTGATAAGTTTCACCTTTTCAATTTTTCTTGATGCTTTGTGTGAGTGCCCTAGGGCACAATATGAATATTAATAATAATGTTTAAGGTAACACAGATATATCTGCCAAAACTCACTGTTTTCATTCTTTATCTCTGTTTTGTTTCCATTTATTTTCTCTATCAACAGTAGTTGTTGAAGTACAAAAGAAGACACGTACCTAACATTTCTCTATATTTAGGTTTTTCAGGAAAATGTCAACAAATTGTGTGATCTACAGAACTATGATGGAAGCTAGTTATTTAAAAATAATTCACAGGATAGTTTATTTTTTAAAAAATAATAAATATATATGGACTGCAGTTCAGCAAAATACTTAAACGTACACCTTTTCATAGTCTGATTTAGGTTCTAAAACCAGATTTGGACAGTATTTTTGAAATAACACTTTGTGCTAGAAACTATGGAAATACTGGGAAGTTATTTCTTTCATAAAAAAAAAGGACTAATGTGTATTAGTTAAAAGACTTGTACTTTTCTCTTGTTTAACCATTTTATATACATTCTCTGGGCCTCCTGCTTAAGTCCTACATCAGTTACTTTAGTCATTGCTTCTTTTAAAAGAGTCCAAATCTTGAAGACAAGGAATACTTGCAAGTGGTTTACTCTTGGTAAGAGTGGTCCAACAGGCTGTGCCCAGTTACCCACACTAAAATAACAGTGATACCAAACCTCTGCATACTCATGTGGAGTCCATTCTCTCTCTTCTGAAAATCAGTGTGGCAGAATTGTATTGCATCACTTGTAGCCCACCTCTCTCTTTGGGATGCTTTGCCAGGGCTCACGTTAACCCTTGTAACCTGTTTAGATTGTCAGTTCCTTGGCCCCTTATTTGTTTACAATGCATCTGACACTCTTAGAGTGCAATACTTAAAGATAAAATGGATATGAAAATACAAGATATGCTCCAGTTGACCTCCATCTCATTTATAAGGCAAGATCACTTAAGAAAGGAGGAAAGGGGAATAATGCATAGGTTTAAAATTCAATTTCTCACTTATTTGGTAGGATGGGTTTTATTTCAAGTTGAATCTTTTTGTAATTCTCAGTAATCTAACTGAATCTAATCTAATCTAATCTCATCGTGTCATCCATGTGACCAAGACACTCCTTTTTTCCTTTACTTCCTCCCTTGCATCTCAGCTGCTCAGCAAGAACAGAACTAAAATTCCATTTGCTCCTTAACAGGAGGGAGCGATGATTATTCATGAAGCCTGAGAAACATCTTTAATAGCAGTTTTGCCTGACTTGATCATCTTTCACTGCCTTCTGGAAAGGTTTACCAAGAGAGCCTCTTTTTCAAACTCCATTTTTCAAACTGAATCTGCAGTCTAGTTTCTAATGACATTAAGTGAGATAGAAAGTTAGATAGAAGTTAGATAACACTCTGTCATATGCTCAGAAAGTTCATTAAGATGACATTAATTTCCCAACTTTCATCGAGTTTCTCATGCAAGTTCTGCTGCAGCTGATAAAAGGGGTTTCTTTAATTTGCAGTGGATACATACCTTGGCCTCAGAGTTAGGAAACTTCTTCTAGTATTCTAGATATGTTTGCTTTTTTGCTTCAATTTTGTAATTCATTATTATGATCCACTGTATAACCGAAAAAAATCACTTTTTCCTTTGTCAAATGTTTGTATATGTTATAATATTCCCTATAGCCATTCTTTAGCAAATCTTAACGGCTCTTTAATCCTTCTTTAAAAGCATCCTCTCTAATCTACACAGAACCTCTCAGGGTTTTTTTCTGAATTATGTTTAGTTCAATAACACTTTTCCAGTACTAGAGTGCCAAAATCTGTGCGCGAAATTCCATGTGCAGTCTCACCAAAGCCACAAGGAGAAAGATAATCACCTCATTGGGCTTTGATACAGTATTTCTTCAACACAGAGTCAGTTGCTGTTTTGTCTGCCCTGGATCTTCACTGTAAGATTTAATCTGCCATGCTTGGCTGTCTCTGGACTTTCCAGTATGTCCCTTCTAAGGAATTACTGTACTTCAGAGCAAAACAAGCATGATTTGGAGTTTTGGAGGAAGAATTTAGTTCTTAGTATTTTTACTTATATTTCTAACATTTAAGACAGTTTTTTGTATGATTTCTCTGGCTTAGGCAAGAATATAAACCCATTGAATTTATTATAAAATTAAATGCTGGTATATGAAATATTTATTTTCTACTTTCTTTAAATTGTTACTGTTAAAGCATGCTGGCCTCCTGTTTGTGCCAATTTTTGCTTGCATCCTGTTGCTAAAACAGTGATCACATCCAAGATAATTTCAATACATTTTTAATAAGATTTTATTAGCATTTTGCGAAGTCTGTTGATGTATCAACTCTAAAGACAAAACAAGTGCAATCCCAGGAGCATAATTCCTATGTCTGGTTTTATAAGCATTTCACTATTGATTGAGATTGTGAAACAGTAAAAAAAAAAAAAAAAAAAAAGAAAAATTCAATATAGATCAGACCAAAAGGTTGGGAGGCTCTGTAAGGGGGAGATTAGAACTGACAATGGTGATGGAAAAACATCACCAAATGTCGGATAAACATCCTGAAATCAGTAAGGTGACATCTAATACAGACAGATCTCTAGATGGAAACACCAACACACTGTGAATTCATTAGCTGTGCGAAGTCACTGCAGATAATTATCTGGCCATAAACTGAATAGGAATCACTCCACAAATGTGATGCTGGATGAAAACAGCAAAAGCCATTCTGAAGCATGGAACAGGAGTGTGATCTAATTATACCATGATTTTTAGTACTGCTGGGGCTCTCCAGGACCACTGTACTCTATTTGCAACCTCGTTCTTAAATGTGTGGACAGTTTGGAGAAAGCTGAGAGAATGCCAGCAAGAACAACATAAGGTTCAGAAATGAAAGATAGATAGAATTTATTGCTAAAAGAAGCAGCTGAATGTAATAATCACCTGCGAGAAATATTGTAATGAAAAAGACAATGATATGCATTTTTTATTTTCCTCTTTCTACTTATTATAAGAAAGAAATGGGTCTGTTTGAAACACATAATATTGTTCTGATGTTAGGAAAGCCTTTTGATTTTGGGGAAAAGAGGTTGGGAACAGGCTACCTCTGGAAGTTTTGCAAGCTTTTACCAGAGGATTTTGGGAAAAGGAAGTAGGGTAACTATTCCCTATTCTATCTCAGAGTAAAGATAACTCCTCTTAAGGCCTTGTCTAGCTCGCTGTAGTCATGAATTTCGATGCACAGAGCTGTTTCCACCTCTCAGAATTAAAGCAATATAAACTGTCAGGGAGACTGACTTGATACTGACCTTATTTTAGGCCCCAGTGAGCCTCAGGATCCCCCTTGCAAATATTAGTGTGGCTTGTTGTAGAAATACACTGAAGTCAAATTTCACTGAAACTTTTTGGGTTCAGCAAACTGTCCCTGAAATGAAGGCAGAGATGTGGAAAAACACACCTGTCTGCAGGTGAGTGTGACCGAGGGAAGGGTGATAAAAACTTCCGGCTCCTGAGCCTGGCATACAGAGATATCAGGTTTTCTTTCCTTCTTAACTATCCACACCATCTTTTCTTATTTCTCTTTTTTGTAGACCCAACATGAAAAGAAGGGGAAAAATCACCAAACCCACAGTGCAGTCAAGTCGGTCATGTTTTGAATCATTAGTAAGAAAATCATCCTGATCATTTATTACCTGGTCTACTCATTAGTGTACTTTTTCTTCTTAATATCTTCAAATATTCTTTTAGTCACTGTTTCTTCTTTAACTAAAATTACCTCAGTGCACATTCAGTTGCTCTTACCTTTGTCCAGCTCTGCTCATTTATATCTAATTTTCTCCATTTCCAGAACATTCTTGCAGCCCTCCATTCTTTGAGTAGACATTTGGGACGCTGTACTGGCTGCTTGGTGTTTTCCTTTCTTTATTAGCAGGTTTATATTGTATTCTGATGCCTTTCAGGAGTTTGAGCATCCTTGAACTTCAATATCTACTACTCTGGGAATCCATTCTTTAGCATGCACTAAAGGACTAATGGGCACTACCAGGGAGCATCCCTACTATTTATAATCAGCTCATAGTATGAAAAATTGCAGTAATGAAAGTTAGATCCATGCTGAACATTTTTTGCCTAGAATCTTTACTTTTACGACTCATGAAATTATCTCTTGTATATTTAAATTTGCAGATATAAACTCCATTATTTTGCCACCCTGCAAATACAAAGGTGCTATAACCAGGCCTTATATACCTTTCTATATATATTCAGGAACTATAACCAATCCCAGAAATTATTACCTGTATATAGAGGTCAGGAGAGAGATAGTGCAAAACCATGCTAATTTTAGCTGCCACTGTTTGGTTGACATGGGTAATGGGATTCAAGTAGAAGCCGTATGAAGAATTCCTCCTCAGGCAGCTATCAAGCAGAGAAACTGTGAACCCCTCTTTGCATTTTTCACAGTGTTTCTCAAAGGAATAGCAATCAGAGAACCAAGGTTGGTTTGCACTGGCCATCCAGAATTGTTTGGCCAGCTTGAAGTGTTTAGGTATATGGTTACTACAACCCTCACTGGATCACCCCAGTAGTATTACCCCAGTAGTATTACAGATTCTACCTGAATTCTTCTGTGGCTGTCTCTTAAAAGTACTGGAGTGTCTCACAGTCTTTAAATTTGTCTATTCACACACCATTCCCAAAAAGCCACTGTTACTGCTTTCTAACTAGGCAAACTGAGTGCCAGGTAAGTGTCACGCTTGAAGTCATAAAGGTTTGGAACAGATTCCAGGTCTGTAGGAACCCAAACTAAGAGTCACAAAGTGATGACATAGGCAGGATGTTATATGTTACTTCAGATTATTGAGAGCAGAAATACCAGAAGATGGAATTAAATGAAATAACCTTTCCATTAAAAACAAAAACAAACAAAAAAAAAAACCAAAACAAAAAAAAAAAAACCCCAAACCAAACCAACCAAACAAACAAAAAAAAACCAAAACAAAAAAAAAAAAACACCAAACAAATTGTCATCAGATGTGGCCACTGAATGTCCTCCTCAACTTTGATTTGAAACATCACCTTTTTGGCACTCGCAGTCCCTTTAATGAAACGATGCCAGTCAGCTGTGCAGAAAACAGGACACAGCAGTCCCAGCTAATAAAACCTGGAATTTTTTGGGACTGTAGAGACAGAAGTTCATGACTGAGTGGTTTAAGGAGTAAAGTTTTTATTTGTGCTAGGGATCCATGAAAGACAGGCAGGAAGAAAGGTGAAAGCATGAGATGCAGAGGTATATGTCATTGAGTACTGACGTGGGTAGATGCAGGTAAATGAAACTGCTCTACTTATAATTTTAAATGAATTCTTAACACAGCTGTGTTTACCATTATACCAATGCCTGCAAAATTAACACACATAGTACTTCTGGAAATTTGGATTTTACAGATACTTCAGCCTTCACTTGTAATACAGTAGCCACAGTTTGAACTTGTCAGCCTTGAAAATGCCCCTTGAGCCTTTTAATTTATGGAAGTTCTGAAGTTGTAGAACTGTAAAAGGCATACAAGGAGAAACCATTAATTCTATTACATTCTTGATTTACAAAAGCAAAGAAGGGCCAAGAAATAGGACAGATACTGCCTGTGCATGTATGGAAGATTCATGTATGTTGGATAAGGGAAGTAATATCCCACTATCCACTCTAACTAGCTCTTGAGGAACATGTTAGATAATGCAGCTAGAAAAAGCTATGTAGATGAAAGCAGGAGATAGTGGGCAGAGACAAAGTCAGCTTATGAGTCATGACATGCGGTGTTCAGAGAACAAAGCAGAGGCTGGAAAATGCAATACAGCAACAAGGCAAAAAACATGTTAAATAGCTGTATGGAGTAAGGTGGACTTGCAATAATAAAAAATACTTTTGTGACCTATAAAGATCCTCTTTCTTCAGATTATCAACTTTGCTGTATTGATAATTCTGCACATAGGAAGCAAAACCAGAAAAAAAACCCTGTCTTTGTTGTTTACTCTTGGTACAGGAAAGAAATCACAGGTGTGTGTAAATGAAATATTGCATTTATTTTTCTGTGCAACATGGTGACACTTAGAGCACTCAGTCAAACCAAACATGAGTGGGTAGTGGGACTTGCAGATCTGTATTGGCTCTTACATATTTTACTTGTTCAGACTTCTCTGGTTTTCTTCCTAAGGTCTGATGGGGCTCCAGATTTGGGCGCAGGTTGCAGGATTACTAAGAAAGTGGGCTAATATAAACATACTGCAGTTGGCCACTTAGTAACAAGGTGAAGTTGAGCCTGATTTATGGGAAATTTGAATACATGTCCTACTAGAGGAATGAGCTAAGTAGATGACTCATTCCTGTATTAAAACAAGGTAAAAACTGTGAAGATACATACCTTTATTTCCTAAATCTTGAATGGACCCTAAGTCAATCCTACCGAAGAGACAGTAAATATTGTAAGATCTGATTAGTGTGCAAGCCAATGGCTTTATAACCCTAAAATCTTTATGGCCCATCTCTGTAGGCAGGAAGGGTATATTTTGGCTTTGTCCTGGTTTTCAGTCTACAGTTGCTAGAGAGTGACTGACAGCTTAGAAAATCAAACCAGCATTTTTTGTACACACATATGTGTCTGTGTATGTATTTCAATCCATAAAATTTTAGAAAATTCAAAAGCAACTTGAGCACCATGTTGCTGAGTTCATATGTAGATTTTAGTCAAGCAAAATTCCTGTTTGGTTCAGAAAAATTGGAAAAGGATGGCAAAGACCTATCCTTAATCATCAGAATAGCACGCAGTGCACTGTAGCAATGTCCTGGCTGGTCCACATGCAAAACTCTTGGATATATGTCCTTTATCTTCCTGCCAGAATCTGAGTCCTGAGAATATCAAGGTTGGCAAAGGAGTAAAACTAAAAGTAATTTTCAAATGCTTTGTTTTAAAGTCATTTATCAAAATTTGGGAGGCAAAAGTAGCTTTAGACTGCTACTGCAGATCGAGGTCTGCTGAAGACTTTCATCAGGCTTCACTCTAAGCACATCAGTCATACTTTAGATATAAAAAACGTCTGCTAAATTGCAGAAGGTAAATTATGTGTACTGGTCCTTGCAGGGTGAGGGCTTTGAACTATGGGTGAAACTTCACAAATTGTTTTGTCATCCAATTGTTTTACAAAAGTTTATGAGACATCTTCAAGTACCAACATGAATTTATAGCATATGTTAATTTGGGAAACTCTGCTCTTTACACTGTAAGACCTCAAAAACATCTTAAGCCAAGGTGATAAACAGTGTAGAAAGGATCCAAAAATATTGCAGCTGCATACCATTCTTCAGCCATTTTTTAGCTCATCATTATTGCTTATCTATAAATCCCTAGAAATAGGTGTTTCTAATAGATCTGCTGATAGATCCTGAATGAGTGTCACAAAAATGGCACACTGTAATTAGACAGGGGGAGGGGAAATGAGTCTGACGTTCTGCCAGAGCTCATTAAAACAGTTGTGCACTCCAGTGCACAAAACATCACTCATGACTGGTAACAGAGTAGCATACTACTAGCTGGAGAGGGAGGAGAACATGAAATTATTTTTCTAAAAACTGAAACAAGAATTGGAGAAGAACAGGGAAATAAAAAGAAGAGTGATTCTTTTCAAGGACTGAAATAATGCTGTTCCTGATCATACGTTGGTAAACCAAAATGCAATTGTGCTTTACCATTTATTAGCAGGGCAAAGGTTTACTGCTCAGAAATGCCAATGCCAGAGTCAGTGTCTTTACTGTCTAATCTGACTGGCATTTATTTGGCAAGGTGCGTAAATTTCTTGGCAGATCTGGTGGTTGCACTTGCTAATTATGTACTATATGTTCCTGTCCACTTATGTTTGATGGCATAAAAAGATGTGTGTGGTGCTTAGAGCTGCCATTTCTTATTCAAGCTGATGCAGTTTTAAAAAGCATTTGATTTGGGGATAACTTTCATGCATTCTTACTTATCCTTGCTTTCTAATGGCCAGTTTTTCACTCTGAAGGATGCTCTTAATATGTAGATTAACACAGATCACCATTTGCTCCAGCAATGCCAAATGGAACAGAAATGGCTAGCTGGCATCTTGGCTTTGCTGTGTTTACTTTGGCCGGACAGAATGGACATCCTTGCATGAGGTAGCAGAGGAGAGGGGAAAAACAGTGTTGAATGCAGTAACTGATTCATGAAATTTCTGCAAACTAATGTTCTGTAGTTCACAGAAAGGTAAAAAACAGTGAAGCAGGGGCATGTACAGCAAAATAGCCTTAGGTGCACTGATACCATTAAAAAGAAGAAAGTAAATACTGTGTAAAATACTAAGAAAAGGTGATAAATGAGAGCAGATGTAGACTTGAAATGATTGTCATTTCAAGATTAGTGTAATGAAGCTTTCTGTTAAAAATGCAAGAATATTTCCCTCCTGTTGAGTCCCACACGAGGAGGCTTTTGCGAGTTTGAAGGTTACTTCAGTCACAGCACGTCAGAGCAGGAGGTCAAATTTCAGCACCTCTTCTGTGCAGGTCTGGAGGGAGAACATAGGTCTTTAAAGGTCTAAAATTATCTATTTAATACTTCTTTTGTTTTCATAAACCTTATCTTAGCTATATAAGGTATTATTCTGTAAATCCTGTACAATGCAAAAAATCTTCTCATGTATACAGGGCAGATGAGAAGATTTGTCCCCAGTCAGATATTTGGTTAAGCTGATTTGGGATTCCTTGTTTAAATGCTGTCCCTGTACCCTCTGGACATACTGTGCTCATATTACAGGAACAGTGCTATCCCTTTTCCTTACTTATTGATCAGAGATAATAAAAATCTCTGGTCTGATTTCAACTTTAATTATACATGTGGTGGAAAACCAAGGCTGATAACTTTTTCTCAGCAGAAATGTGTAAATCTGGACTGAACACCTGTCAGCCACTCCTAAGCCAAATTATGAACAAATAACCACATATTAACATATTAGTGTAAGACCATATGCAGTGAGATGAGGTACTGACAGAAATGCTAACGAAAAACAACTTTTTTCTATTTTGGGGATGGCAAATAGGAGAACCATCTCTAAGGTTTGCTTTGGTAGCTGCTCTGGCATTGGTGATCCTATGTAGATTCACAATTGCTGAGAATCCGGGATAGAGATTCTCCTGTACATGGTAATTTGGGACTGGACCATACAAGACCATGGAAACCATGGCTACTTGGAAAGGAAAATTTTCAGTGTCTTTACTTCTACTGCTGTGTTATGTTCTCAGACAGTCATAACTGCTTTCAGTCTACGGCAATGCTTGGACAAGCTTTGCAAATGCATGAGGAAGTTTTCATGACAAAAGCCAGGGAACAGCAGAGAATGGTCCTGGGAAAGGTGAATTTTCAGGCTCTGTGACACATTATATCTGGTGAAACTGAGCTGTTAGCTGTGCTATCAGCAGCTCTGAACTAAGAGATTTTAGGATGTAGATCAACAAGTTGATAATTAAAGACATCATAAAAATTCACAACTTAGAATAATTGAAACCTACAATTATTCCTAATACTAAACATACATTTTAATGGTGAAGCCTGGGAATATGTCCAGGCCTTTGCAATATTTCCTACATTTGCTCTCTTCCTTCTGCACAGAGTTTCTCTTTGTAAATGTATGAACAGGTGTTAGACGAACCAGTGAAGAGGTTACAGAACATTAATTGCTAGTTTGAAGTGTTATCTTTAGGGAAAGTAAATTAAAGCATAAACAAAGCAAGTAATAAGTATGCTCCTGAGGCAACAGGTAAGACTCACTTAGAGAAGTCTCAGCACCAAATGACCCATGATTTTACTGCTGTCAAGGGGGCAGAAAGACTGTCCTGTGTCACAAGTGGCCATTCCTGAAGTCAGGGAAGTATGCAACGTGGATACCAATTTTTAAACAGGTTCTTCTGAAGTGAGTTTACAGAACAAATGAATGGAGACTGGATAGAGGTGAGGAAGCTAATCTTTCTTTGGCAAGAATAATTTTGCCATCAAATTCAGTGGTACAAGAAAAGGTTTTTGTCCAGTATATGTAAATCTGACTCTTCTTTTGATCACAGGGATCTCTTGAGCTTAGTTGTATGGCATGACCCATTCAGAATCAAAGTGCTACTGCTATGGGGATCAGTTATTGTGATGAAGTCCCAGGGTATATTTCAAGCTCTGGATTCAACAAGGTAGGCTGTGGTCCTATCTAGTGACTTTTGTTTCAGTTCTGGGATTTGACATTTCATATTAATAAATGGTGTTTGTGAGACAGTGGGCATTAATATCAGAGTGGGTAGGAGCTTTACTGGCCCTGACATTTGATGAAGAGCTCACCTACCTACATAAATCAGCTTGGTTACTGGAGGGCTTTGTGATGTGTTTATTTCTGAACAACACCACAAGCCAAACAGATACATCAGTAAAGGGAAAGAAAGAATGTATCAACAGGAGTCTGAATGTAGAAGAAATACTGATGAGAATGAAACTTTATCTCAGGTTGCAGGAGTTGATGTTTCCTGCTGCCAACAGCTTTCACAAACCAAAGAGAGAGAAATGTTTTATAAAAATTATAAAAAAGTTGGGAGAATCCCTTAGATAACTACCCACCTACATGTAGCTGTCACTGAAAAACCAAACAGCAGGGATAGAATCCAATAAATGCTCATTCTTCAGTATGGCCAAATGTCAGCCATGGGGCTTTAGTGAAATGAACAAGCTCTATCTTGAGTAAATATATATATTAATAGCTTGGAGCTGCACTATCAAAGAAAAACAGCTGAACAGCAGAACAACAAAACAAAGAAGCTCTGAGGCCTTCCACTGCCTACAGCAATATGTAGTTGAAGATGAATACCCTGCTCATATCCATTCTAAAATAAACTCTATCTTCAATGTCATCAATATTATCAGGGCCATTACTGCAGCTGTAGTGTGTTTGATGCAATAACTATTAATTAGACCATTTTCCCCTCTTCCAACAACAGCCCTAGTGCATCAGTTCCTAATGGAGTTTATCTTACTGTATTTTGATTTTGCTCAGAGCAGCCTTTCTGAATTCTAAGTTACTGTAAGGTAATTGAAAGTACAGCAAAGGTTATAGAATACCCTTCATACTTTACCAGCTCATCTGCTTCACAACATTACACATCAGCAGCATAAGCAGCCAACTCAATAATGAAGAATGCTGACATAAAAAATAGCACCCTACAATCACACACAATCACTCTTCTCTCAGTGGTCAGCAAGGTGAATAAAACTGGGAGTATCAAAAAGAGAGTGCAAACCAGTTAAAACTTCACTTTCAATGGCAAGAACCACTCATTCTTAAAACATCAGCAGCAGTTCCATTTGTCCTACATAGCTTTGATGCTTCTAGGTTATTTTAAAACTAACAGTTTCTTTTGTCAGTCTATAGGTTAACTTGGCATGTTTTCTAGCTTGCTGGTTTAAGTCCTTCTACTGGAACTTGAAACAGCAGTAAGGTAATTTGCATTGCAGAAGCACAGGTTGCTGCATCATCACTCTGCACAGGGAATGATGCACATCTACCTGTACTGACATTGCTGTGGCTCTTGCCTCCTTTAGTTACTGAGAAGAGATAGGACAAGGAATACAGGTCTTTTCTTATCTATCTGTCTCATCTGCTCCTTTGTGTTTTCACAGTCCCCACACAAATAGAGCTCAGCTGCTCAGCTTCAGCAAAATGAAAAAAAGAAAAACTCAGGGTTTCTTCTGAAAACCCATCTCCTTCAGTTTGTTGCAGGAACCAGCCACAAAAATGCTGCAACGCTTTCCTAATATTCCCACCAATGTACAGCTCCCTTTTCCTAAACTGTGGAGGTTACAGTTGTTTTCCACCAATTCATGAACATGTAAACTGGTGTTTGTCTATAGTTTTGGAAGGGGACAATGGGTTTTATTGATCATTGATATTGTAATACTTGCTGTTACTGTGGGTGAGTTTCTGCTTCCTCACTCAAATGAATTATTTAAATTTTTAAAGCTAATTTATCAATCAAGACATTTTTTATGTCTATACTGGTAGACAGATAGCTAGATAGATTAGATAGATAGATAGATAGATAGATAGATAGATAGATAGATAGATAGATAGATAGATAGATAGATAGATAGATAGACACACATACGTTAGTGTGTATGTTAGAATCAGCTGTTCCATGAAATTGCTATTTCCTGTCTCTGGATTGGGAAATATTTTGAAGGAAAGCACATTCTGGCCAAATTTCATTTCAGTAATTAGTGAGATATGTGGGTTTGGATTTTTTTTTGATGGAAAAGAAACTAAGATAGAACCTAATTTTTTTAAACTGCACAATGCCATGACTCCCATTTGGTTCCAGTTTCTGCTTTTCAGGTTTGTCATAACCACTAAGCCCACATGTAACTAGATAGCA
The DNA here is from genome assembly GCA_013399695.1 of Formicarius rufipectus. Classification (NCBI taxonomy): domain Eukaryota; kingdom Metazoa; phylum Chordata; class Aves; order Passeriformes; family Formicariidae; genus Formicarius; species Formicarius rufipectus. Next base: position 1,042,412 of record VXAU01005779.1, on the reverse strand, counting down.
TGTATCTGCATCAGCAGCTTCTGTTCAAACAAAACCCCCATTGACTCCCACTGACTTAAGAGAAGCATCTTTTTGCTACTGATGATGAGTTTGAATTCCTACAAGTGTGAAGCTTTAGATCCACATGTGCTGAGAGGCTTAAAAATATCTATGAGCGTAACTACAGATAATCAGTGTTGCTGAAGTGTCAGAGAAGTAACTCAAAAAGTGTCATGATGCAGTTTCCTTATCACTGAAGTTATCCTTGAAAGGAAAGAGAACTACAGGGGCTTCCATAATCTTTTTATAAAATCATTATGGCTTCATCCCTTTGGAACACTTGATACTCCTGGCTCCCTGGAGTGGAACAGGAATGAAGTGAGCATGTAGGATACTTAGTCCTGAAACCTTTGATTTTGAGATTCAGTGCAAGTTTTGCCTGAGTGATTTATGAGGTAGATGCTTGGAAGGAAGCTTGAGGATTTAGCCATATACAACTCTGGTTTGGACTCACAGGTATTTAAAACTCCATTATTGTTTTAGTAAAGCTGTGTAAGAATTTGCTGAAAATGCTCTCTCCCTTGATTCTTAATGTCTACAGGATACTTCTTATGATAAATATTAATAATTTTCAAGGACATGGATGAATGCATTTTTATAATTATCAAAAAACTGACATACTGGTTTAGTGTTTAAAATTAATTACAGTATGGAAACTAGCATTCCATAAGGGAATTATATTAACTCATCAGAGCGAGTTCATTTTGCCTTTCAATTTACATTTGTTAAATTTTATTTACTGATTTTGTATTTAACTTCTAAATACTTAGTGAAATCTCAATTTTTGTAACTAGAGTACTTTACTCCTGAATGTTTGATTTTATGTATATCTAATTTACATCACCATATATTTGAACCTGTTACAAGTCCTTAAATACCAATAACTTAAGAGGAAAATAGGAGTAATGAATTTTCAAAAAGTTCCTTCAGTTGTAACATTATTTATGGCATGAGAATCAAAAATTAATATTTAAGAATTTTAGATTGGGTTTCTTTCTTGGTACCTCATTTTAGCATTTTACTGAAAGGGAAGGGTGAACAAGAACTAGTAGTAACTAGCCTTTGCTGATTTCAGAGCCAACTAAACATTTCATCACCTTATCTGGTTCTCCTGGGTATTACCATAGGGATTACATTCCTCCCCAAAAATATATTTCATTGGCCATGCAGTGTTATCTGCAATCTTTTTCATAGTGGGAATGATGATCTGGTTACACTTAATTGCAGAAACCTGTGATAAATGGGAACCAGCTGTTCAGTTAGTTTTATCAGGTACCTCTAGCATTTCACCTGTACTTTGCAGATTTCTCTGTTGCCATAGGGACTAATTCTTGCTTCCCAAAACTGCAGCACTGAGACTGGGGTGGAGGTTACAGGTTATGGCTTTAGCTGAGCTGGCAGTGGAAGGATCTCTGTCAACACCTATCTGTAAGAAGTACCAAGCTCATCTGGTGCATGAGAGAACAGCAACAAAAACTAGAGATGGGAAAGATTTCAGTAAGGGTTCAAGTGTACTGGAGAGCACCAGTGGGGTAGGATGTTCTCTCAGCATTACTAATGTGAACAAAATGCAGGAGACCAGTTCAAGAAAAGTCTAAAATATCATAGAAGAGGGTTTTTATATTTAATGTGGAAAAGCAGGAAGCCAGGAAATGGAGGAAGAGCCTGTACCACAGTTACTAACATGACACCTGGCTTAACTGAAGGTATTTTCTTTCTATTTGTAGAGGCAAAAGCTTATTCATTCTAATACTGCTGGTGTACTTCTGTTTGACTCTGTCAGAACACTGAAGAAAATTAACAAAGAAGTTGTCTAGCCTTTTGAGAATTCATAAGGACTTATTCTTTTTCTTCATTGTGATATGCCTTACTGCAAGGGGAGGAAACACCTTTTCCTTAGATCACCCCGGCGATCACAGCATGGGAGAACAGTCCATAATACTTCTAAAGAATTCTTCTTTCATAAAACTATGTGAAAATCCAAGTCTCAAGTAAAGTATTTTTTCATTTGAAGCCCCACTGTACCTCATGCAGGCCATTGTGAAGGTCCTCAGACTTGTGAGTTTTCAATTTAAGATTACTGAGGGACTCAGAGCAGTTCCACAGTTATCATCACTTTAGCTCCAAAATCTTTAACTGAATCCTAATCCACTGCATCTTTTGGAAATTGTTTAGGAACTGTAGCTCCCTACAGAATCTGTTTTAGAATCTCCAAAGGGTTACTAATGTCTAACAAAATGGAACACTATTTTAAGGGCAGCTCTGCAAATACAAGCTCTCAGCTCTAATGGATTCTACTTTAGAGTCTCTACCCAATCTCCCTCGTCTTTTATAGATTGGTTTGCTTCTATTAGCAAAAATAGCACTGATAGTGGGCACCCTTGACTAGTCTCCCTCGAAAGTCAAAACTGAGATGGTATTGTGACATTAGTATGCATCCTCACTCAGAACAGTGTAACTGATGCAATACATTTACAGCAAATTCTAAAATTTCCATCATAGTAAAGAGAAACTGCCATTCAATCCAGTGAAATGCTTTCTCAGCGTCAAAAGATGCTATTACCACATGACTGGCATCATTTTTCATCTTAAAGAGGATATTAAATAAGCACAGCAAATTCGTGCAGGTGAGCCTACTGTACTAAACATAAAATAAAACCACATATTGTTCAGGATGAATTATTTTAATGTTTATACTTTGAGTCAATTGGCCAATAACTTTGCCAATTTGTTAATATCTACATTTAGGAATAAAACGAACCTGTGTAACCTATATTGCTGTATGTTTCAGTCTATTTCAATGTTGCCACAATCAGCACCCTTCAGTCTGCGAAGTATATGCTGGTCAGCACCTGCTTTGCATAATGTAGTGTTACAAAGATGAAAAAACAGCCAACATCAGCTGGCAAAAAAAAAAAAAAAAGTTACCCTTTTCCCCTTTTGAAATGTGAAGGCTAATCTTGTCTAATGATTACAAGATTTATAAACAATTCAGTAGCAACAGACTATAAAAGTGATAGGTCAGTCCACATGTACACAAAGACTAAGCAGTTTTGGGTGAGATGAAAGACAGGACAGAGATCCAGTTTAGATCCAGAGCTGCATTTTCAAGACAGCACACCATGCTGTGTAGTAACATCTTTATACAGAAATACTTAGGTTTGAGTTTAGAAACGTATTTTCATCACATGGATTTGAATACATAGCCTTCCTCTTCATGGTTCTTGAGCTACAGGCAGGGTGAAGCAGAGATGTTATTTCCCTTTACACCACTTCCTTATTAAGATTCAGAAATGATATTTCACTTATATTAGGTATGGTCAGAGAGGATCTATTGCACACTATGCTTTCTCAGTGTACCATCTTCTGCTAAATCCTAATTAGCTGGCTTGAAATGTCAGCAGTCATGGGCAGCTTTAGGCCCCAAAGCTTTCATTTCCGTTTGTGTGAGTGCAACTGTGCAGATCAGACTTAATACTTTTCTTAATATCTTGCTTGACTTCTCGAGTGTCTGTGATGATGTCTAAGACCTTGTTTATGCCTGACACACCCTTCAAAGTGCTTCTCACCCTGCATTGTTTGCATTTTTGCTGCACATCCTATTTCTGCCCTCTTCCTGATCCTCTCTTACCCTTCAAATTTGTGAAACTGTGAATAGAGGAGTCTTTCTTCTGCATATTAGTTAATAATAGCCAGACTGTGAAACTAAAACTTAAAATACTGCATTTCTAATTAATCAAAAAGACATGCTGTAATGATATAGCTACAGACAAGTGGCTGTGCTAGCAATCACCCAGTGCTCTGTTGCAGAGCAACTTGCCAAGCAGACCCATCCTTAGCCAGTCATGTAATGGACCTCTGCATGGATTGGATTGGGCATTTAAGTGGTGGAGCAGATGGTAGAAAAGAGTAGCCAGTAAGGATCTAGTTCAGCTACTCAATGACTGGACAAGGGAAAGTTTATAAAAAAAAGAAAAAAAAGTACAGAAAATGAATGAGCACAAGTGGTCGTGGTTGAAGATGAGGGGGTGTGGCTTTTGAGAAAGTTGGTGTCAGGTGTTAGTTGCAGGTGTAATGTGTTGGAACAGTAAGTACAGGGTGCTTAGAAAGTGCTCTGGTAATCTTGGACCCTGACGTGTTTCTGGTTCAGGTCTGCATAATTTCTTGTAGGTTCTTGTGCCTTGATGTCTAGAGAGGTGATGCAAATCCTCTGGAAAAGCTGAGGAGCTGAAAACCAGAGTTGGACCATATGCCCAGCACATTTGCTAATAGGTGCTGGCTCAGTTTCTCATAAAATGAGCCTGTACATAGCCCACCTTTGTCTTCTGGGGAAGAGTGAAGAAAACACATTTTTTTCTGAGGTCCATTGGTCTCCGATGTGTCTCATCAGCTTTTGATAACTGCTGATGGTAATTCAGGAGAGACAGTGATGTTTTGTAAATTACAGTAGCTAGAAATGTGCAGAATCAGAGCCAAGTAATGTTCCAAGCCAGCATTTGCATGAGGTCACTTTCTGCCCAATTTTGTTTGAAACTTTTTTCAAGCTGAGATGGGAGACTTTGCTATTGCAGCAATCCTCATGTAACACTGAGAAACAAGAACTCTTGGTTTTGAGAAGTCAGGAAGGTTCAGATTTCCAAAATGGCCATCCAATTGTCAGTGCCCAACTTTAGGCTTTGTGGGCTTCAATATACAAGGTACTGAATATTCATAGCTATAATGTAACAGCTTACAGCTGAGTGAACAGCATTCCTTACTTTCACTATACAACTATCCTATGGAAACAGGAATGAGGCCTCAAGGATTTTGTGAGGACTAGTTAGCTTGTAGACAATGCTTGAATATGAATAGTGCTTAGGATAAAATTTTTGTGTATTCAAAGAAATGGACAGTCAATCGTTTCTTTGGTTAAAATTATGAAGCCAGCTAAACAAACAACGTTGGTACATAATTTCTTCTCACTTTGGAAGAAAGTTCAATGCTGTCTATGCTTGCTTACCAGCATGATATCAAAATAGATACAAAAAAAACCCTCCAAAATGAGTGACTGAACAACACTGAGCAACTACTACACTATTTTATACTAATACATCACACTCATTTATTCATTTCTCTGCTAAGCTTTGGGTTGCAAGTTCTTGAACCACAACCCACAGTACTTCAACCTAGCAGACTGCCCATGAGCTGGAGCTGATGTGCAGATGGATCTGAGCTCCTCTGCACAGGCTCCAGGCTGGGCAGTGTGAGCCAGCTTTATCCCAGAAGGCTTCAGTCACAGTAATGTGGTTCTGTGCCTGAGTTAATGTGCCAGTATAGACATGCTTTCCAAGCTCCACATTTTCCAGACTGATACTGCTTAGAAACAGAGAAGCTCATTTATCAATGGACAGAAACTGAACCCACCAAAATGGAGTAACCATTGCTGGAGAGTGATTCGGGATTGTGACAGAGATGAAGCGGTGGGAGACTGAGCAGAGGAAACTCATACAATGAGCAAGAACAGCTTGTGTCACATTACCACCTGTTCCTTTGACATCTGAATTTATGGTCTAAACCATAAATGGCCTAAGGCCTCATTTATTTGAAGTCAGGACAGAAACAGCACATGCCCTACAGAGCTTAAACTTCACCTTTCAAGCATCCAGCACATGTAATACTGAACAAACCTTAGAGAATTTGGAGGTTTTTGGTAACAAATAAAATGAGATACTTACCATACAAATAAAAATTACTGTAGATTAAAGGACATGAAAGTAATCCCTTCTAAACTAAAACAAATCATAAACTAAAAGGAAAAATGAAGTAAATAGATAAATAAGAGTGTTTGAGGCCAAATGCAATGCCCACCAAGGAAATAATCATATGGCAGTAAAAGTACTGCAGCAAAACTCGAGTTAGTATGTTCCTGGCACTGTAGTTTAGGGAGATAATAGATACATAATCATTACTCTGAATAAAATATATACCTTAACTGGAAAAAATACACGATTTTTAAAAGTTCTGTCACTTAAATAAAAAGCACCAGGCAGGTGGTAGTGACAAAGGCTAGGGGCTGGGGTAACAAGTATTAATAGCAGTTCAAAGAAAGAAGGATATAGCTGCTGCAGGAAATGTTGGATCCAGCTCTGCAGCTGAGCTGCATTTGGTCCTCTGCCCTGAAGTGTAAGAAAGAAAAATGAGTGGATGTAGCCATGGATTTGCTCTAAATCCATGATTTGAGGATGCCAGTAGACACTAAAGATATCTATCCTGTAAGAAACTGAAAAGACTTATTTTTGTATTTGTTTTAGAGTGACAAATATCAATAATATGGCAGAAATGTTTAAACAATGACACAGCATCACAAAGGAAAACAATCCATCTGTTTTAGCAGCTAGTTTGAGGCATTCAGGTAGGTATCTTGCAGTGAAGAAACTCTCCCAATGTTTCAGACTAGTTCCTACAATGCTAGTTCATTCTGACTAGAAGAGTTGTCTGGGGTGGTTTGCAGGATCAGATTTGGACACAGAAAATAATTTCATGGCCCTTCTGTACTCTCTTGTGGATTCAGATTCCATGTTCAATTGCAATTAACCAAGCAAGCTGCATAACCATGGTGACTATGTCTTTAAAATGAGTGCATCCTGGGCCTGAGATCTCTGGTATCTGCTAGCAGGAGTCTATCTGTCCCCACCTCAATCTCTAAATGGCTTGTAACAGGCAGCTCACTCAAGACCCTCCTTCAATTACCATTGACTTCTTTGGGAAACAAGAATACTCAAGACCTGTCAGCAGTAAGGTCAAAGCCCCAAGACTTCATTTTGATATCTATGTCTTGAGTGTGTTGTGTAAATGGAAGAAATTCATACATTACAAAGATGGCCATTACATAATTTTGGGAGTGCACAGGACTTGAGCATGAAATTGCAAAGCTATGACAAGAGTCACTGACAGCTATTCTCACACTGTACATTAGCTGATTTACTGCTCTAAATTAGCATATATGCTTGTATAGTGATATACTATGTGGATAGTAAAGATGATTTCTATAACCTGTAGATAAGAAAGTAGCTATTACCAAAGTAAGATCTATATAGCTTGGCCACCAAAGGACCTTACTTGATTCTGTGACTGTGCCATTTCAGTTTGACGCTAATGGATCCTCTTGTTGCCACAGCTGTTGTTCAGCCTGTCATCATAAGTGGTGTTTGTGTTTGTGTTAGTAATAGCAGGAGTGTTTTATATCGACTCTCTAAAAATACATGAAGAACTGCAAACCAATCCACAATGAGCACTTACCCTTCTTTGCTTCCTTTTTTGCTCTAATGCTTCATGTCTAATATTTGTTTGGTATTTTTTCAATTTATTTTTTTTTAGAAATTCTGTTCCATTTAACACTTTGACTTCCTCTTGGTGTAGTTTTTCTCTGCAAAGGAACAAATATACAGACACTGAAAACTGAGCCATTTGGGATCCTATTGAGATCACTTATATTACAGCAGACATCCCCAGAATATTCAAATGTATCCAGTCTCTTACCAAATTGTACTAATTACATTCTCAGTTGCTTTAGTCCATATGTTAAAGCTGTGCTCTGTTTCTAGACAGGATGTATGTCTTCCTTCTCTTGTTTTGGTAGTGAACAGTAAAAAAAAAAAGGCCATGGAGAACAGTTTCTGGTCATCCTGTTGGCTTCCACAAGTGGTACTGGGTGCCCTCCATGTGCAGCCTCCTGTGCTGATTTCTTAATCTTCAAAGTTTCTGAGTTTAAATGTGGAATTTTGAGTACACTATATATTCCAGGATATGTCTTATTTAACTTCCCTTCCAAAAGAGTGATTAGAACAAAGCACAGTGTTTCACATGTGGCTTTAAAGCTGATCAGTCCACTCAGTTGAGTTAGACATTGTTTCTGAAACATCCAATACCTATATTTATGCTTCCTAGACTGGGGAGAAAACTAAGAAATAAGAAAGAAAAAAACAACAGATTCAGCAGATTTTATCTCACTATTTCCCCCTTCTGTTTTCATTTGCACTTCTATTTCCATGCAATATTTCATTTCTTTATGCATCTATCACTGTTTGCTTCTGTCAGAAGTTCAAAGGCAGCCTGCTTTCATAAAAGAGAGACAGTATTGACTGATCTATAATATCATTTCTACCTTTTTTGACCAATCCTCAATGCATATTTCCAGTTTTAAAAAGCATTTCATGAATCACTGGGCAGTTTGAAAAATCTATAGTGTAGGCTCATTACTTTGTGGCTGCTGAATGTTTTCCATTGGTTGTGTCTGCAATGCAAAAATGCAGCCTTTTCTCTCAGGAAAAAGAGGTTAAAATTTCATATATACATAAATAATAAAACAACACATGGAGGTGATATCAGTGTGATATATTTCATTTCCTATATACTTTTGACTGCCCTGATGTCCATTAATCCACACAAACTTTCATCGTATTCCAACCTTTAGTCTCATTTTTCTAGGTAGTCAGTCAAAAAACCACTTACTTCTCCCCTCTGAAATGTGGCACTCCCAGCCATCCACACAAATGTCACTGGCTGCAGGCCCAGGACAAGCAATATTCTGTTCTACACTAGTGATCATGGTTTAAGCTCATACCTCATGAGGCTGCAGAAGTGGGAGCTTTATACTTCCTAGTGAGCATCTCACCCCACCAAGCAGAGAGGGATACAATGGTTGTAGAAGATAATTTCAGTGGGGCTAGGAGGCCCCACTCTTGAGGGCTTCACAGACCCCAGAATATAATGGAAATGACAAAATTATGCAATGTTAGCAGGAGTCACTTTCAGATTCATTTTACATTTTTAATAAATGTTTTCTCATGTTAAGCCACCTATAGAATCTTGGTAACTCAGATTCTTCTCTTTTCAAAGGCATAAGGATATCAAAGTGGTCCTCACACAATTAACCTCTCCCCTCCAATCTATTTTAAGCATTCCTATCACAAATTATTTTTCTGAAAAACACCTTCATGCACATAGTGTGATGGGAATGTATTTAAGTGCTTTCAGCACTCCTGCAGAGTGACATACAGAACTCACCTAGAGTTTAACTACTTATATCACACCAGATCCCTTTTCTTCTCACTCTTTTGTGAAATGCAGTAGATAAAAACTTCCTTTTTCTTACTATCCTTAAAACTAGGCACACATCTAAGTCAGTTCTCTTAAACATTGTCTTTCTTTTTGGTTTGTTTGTTTTTTTTTTTTCAGCAAAGGAGCCACACTGCCATCAATGAGTCACAAAATAATTAAACATTTAAGACTGCCTGGGCTTTCATTCTGTGGAGGTGACAGGGCTGAAGGGTAGCAGCAGATTCCAGTTTGGAAGCATTCTGTGTGCTGACTGCATGTGCAAACATCCTACCTCTTGTTATGGTGGAAAGGAGAGAGGGACAGCAAAGTCCAGAGCAGAGTTTGCCTGAGTCACACAGGTAGTAAACAGTACACTGGGAAAATGTCCTGTCAAACAACATCTGGGTCATGAAGAGAAACACTAGCCATTGCCCTCATCCTAATTTACACTGAACAGTTTGGCTACCAGTTGCTCTAGCATAGAGGCTCCTTCACCTGAGTATTCATTCTAGGCCAACCATAATGTGGAAAGCAGGTTCATTATGTTAAGGTGCAAATTATGCTATGTGGTGTCTACATGAACTTCATGAGAAATCATCCATAGTTTGAAAGTTATTTTATATGTATCTCTGAAAGACAATTTGGGCTAACTTGCATTATACAAAGGTAGTTATTTCATTCATCCAGACTGCTCAGGAGAAGTTGCTGTTTAAGCAGTTTTATTTAGGAATCAGTGAAAGAGCTCTGCTACTCCAAGTCCATTGTCAGTTTTGAGAGGTTTGTTTCTATCTGCACCACTACCTCTCACATGGATTTCTCACTCTACATGGATTTTTATGTTGTCATTAGCATCCTAAGTCTTTCTAAAGCTGCCACAAGCAGATTTTTATTCCATATGACTATTTTGTCAGCCTGTAGCTACCAGAAAGGTGAAAATGAGAAGGGTAAATTGGAAGAGGAGACAACCCAGTCTCTTCTATGCAGATGAAAATCTCTCCTCAGTCAGATTTGGTTGAAAAACCCTGCTATTGCTCTGCCACTTTTTCTTCTGGGCTAGGGAAAGCAGCTGTTAATGTTTTAATCTGTCTTTAACCCCAGCTCTAAGGAGGAATAGAAATGCATGTTCAGTATCCCTTGCATACAAAAAATAAATTGGTTGAAACAGGAAGTTAGAAGGACTTTAAGAAGTTTTCTGTATTGACTCATTTCCAAGTTGATTAAATGGTTGTAAGTTCAGCCTATGCCCTTTTCCTTGAAAGTCTAACTATTTGGTATATAGATTTGTATCTACATGTGTACAGACTCAAATAGTGTTAAAAAAACAAGCCTCCAGATAGCTAGAACTATTAGTTCATAGGAATTTAAAATTAAATTAAATAGCTGGGCTGTTTTCCAGATGATTTCTAAAGTTCCCATGCTTACACAAAAACCTCAGTAGGATTTACATTACACTACTGTATTTGTTTCAGTGAGCATTTGACTGCCAAGAATATGGTCTATGACCAACATGGCAATCTAATTAAATATTTGACGAGCAGAAAGCTGGACATTACTCAAGTCAAGCATTAAATTAGAGAATTTAGTTTGTCTCCTTTATCAGTAGATTTTTAAATCAGCCTGTTCTACCAAAACCCATAAGTTTAATGAATTTGGTCAAACATACTGTGTAACAGATGTCTAACATGCAGCCATGAGCCTAAATCATAAAAATGATGCTTCACTTTGGCATGGCAAAATATATTAGAAAGGCTCAGAAAGGTCAGTCACCAGCAACCTGCTTGCTGATAGTTGAGAAACAGCACTGTAAAATGTATGAGCTGCCTTTTGTAGTCTCTTGCAGGAAGCTTTGGAGAGCCACAGATAATTTCCTTTCAATGATTCATCAAGTTGGCTCTTTGTTTCACTAATTTGAGTGTCAAGTGCAACCACATAATAAAGAATTACCAAGACCTGATAAGATTCTTCTTATATTGCTCCGTTTGTCTTAACAACTGGTACTATTGAAACCAAACTCACAAACTGAATAAATAGCAAGCATGTGTGCAATATGGTATTCTTCTGTGAAATGATAAAGCATGTTTACTGCGCTATCCACTGACGTATCACACTTTCTTGTTTGTTTTTTTTTTTTTACTTTCTTAAAAGGCACTAAATGCTGCATACTGTGCCCATGCTAGAGATAGCATTTGTTTCACTGTTACTCCTCCAGTGAATTAGTAATGATAAAAAATGGATTTCAATGACAATTCCAGCCTTGAGAAAGCTGCTATTGTGACCATGGTTGAGTTACCCTGCTGATCGTTTTGTCCTTAATGTAATTTTTAATACTATATAGCTGTAGGTTAGATGTGAAGCCGTACATTAGAACTATTATTTCCATGAGTAGTTTCAAGTGAAATAACTTCATGATTAAGAGGTAGGGGTTTTTTTAACGCTGTCAGTCTAACAACTTTGTAAGAGATCAACCTTAAAATGGCTTGCTTAGAAGGGGTACATTTATAACCGTGGCTTTCCCAGAGAAAAAAATCTATGTATTATGAGGTCTGCTAACAAAGTTTTCACAACTGAAAGGTACACCATTAAGACAAAGAAAGAAAAAAGAACTTTAGAAGGCTGATTGTGAGAGTGGGAAAATGTCCGCCTTCAGAAACCAGAGATGGCACGAGGAACAAGTCTGTGAGATTTGCTTTAGAAAACGAAGACAGCTTCTGTCAAAAGGGTTTGAAACCGGTTGTTAGGGCTTGGGAAAGGTTGTGCGAGCCTGTGTCGTCAGCGCCGCACAGGGAGTTGAGGGCGTCGATTTTTTTACCAACGTGAATTTAAAGTATTGCCTGAACGCTGCCAGCTCCAGGAAACCCAGCTAGCGGTGGGAAAAAGAGAAATCCTCCACTAGGAAAAACACAAACAGCGTGACGTGAAGGTCGTGCCCCGACACTGGACGCCGGACAGAGGCAGGGAGGGCAGGGGGGACAGAGGGGACAGGCGCTCCGTGGCCGGTGCCCACCCCGCGGTGCCGCCGCGGAGCAGCGAGAGGCACAAGTTAAACTTCACCTGCCCTGAAGTCGCCGCTACGCCGGCAGCGGGAGGCGGAGGCGGAGGCGGAGGCAGGCGGGGCAGCCGAGGACCCGGCTCTGGCAGGCTCCGAGGGTCCGGCCGGGTGTAATTCGCCCCTAATCCCCGCCACGGCGGCGCTTCCCTGGCCGAGCCATGTCTGCGGCTTCCTCGCCATGCCGAGCCTAGCGGGGAGCGGGAGGACTGGCGGCCGGGAGGCGCACAAAATGAAGACCCTGATGGTAAGTGCATTGTTGGCACTGCTCATCCCGGCTCCGGCGGCGGGGAGAAGAGAGGAGCGGGGAGAGAGGCGCGGGGCTGCCCCGGGCGCCCTGCACACGCTCCATCCTTCCCCGGCTCTTCGGGATCGCGCGAAGGCGACCAAAACCTCGGCAGCGGCGGCCAAGAACTTTCCGCCTGCTCTCTTTTATTCGTGTTGCTCGCGGTTTGGGGGTTTCTTATCTGTGCATGCGTTTTAAGGAGCACATAGAAACCCGATCTGCTTAAAGGACGATGCTGGAGGTAGCTGGGCGGGGGGAGCGCTACAGTCCTCAACACTCGTAAAAATGCTCGAACGAGATGCCTGAAGGGGGACGGCGGCCCGGGAATGGGGCGCGGGGGAGCCGGGCGCACGGAGGGGAGCGGAGGCGAGGAAGCAGGGCTAAGGGAGAGGCGAGGGAGCAGCGAAGTGGGCTGGCGAAGGGGCAGGAGGACGACGGAGGGGGTCCGGCAGTTCTCCGGCACTTTTGCGGGGTGTCTGGCGGGCGAAACTTGCGGGTGCGCGGGCGGGGGAGCGGCGCGCCCCACTGGGCCCCGCGGCGGGGCGAGCCCGCTGAGCCGGCTGTGTCTCTGCCCCCCGCAGCGCCACGGGCTGGCCGTCTGCCTGGCGCTCACCACCATGTGCACCAGCTTGTTGCTCATGTACGGCGGCATCGGCGGCATCGGCGGGGGCCACCCGGAGCCGCGGCGGCGGCAGCAGCAGCAGCAGCAGGTGGCGGCGGTGTCCAGCCGCCCGCCCGAGCGCCACCCGCCTGGCCCCGTCGGGGCTGGCCTCCTGGAGGGATACGTCAGCGTCCTGGAGCACAAGGTGAGCCGCCGGCCGCGGGACCGCCCCTCTCACCCGGCCCCCGGGACCGCCGGGACCCCGCGCTGCCCCCGCGGGGCACCCATGGGGGGCACCGAGCCCGCACCTGCCCGGCTCCCCCTCCTCATCCCCGGGAGATTCCCGGACGGGAGCGCCGTGCCCGGGATGCGTCGCTGTGCCCTGGATGCCTCACTGTCAGTGCTGGCTCCTTCAGCCTTCGGTGCCGTCGTGCCTGGCCCCGAGGGCGTGAATGAACGGGGTGAGGACCCGGGGTGAGCCTGCGGTTAGGCATTTGTGCAGAGCTGGTGATCTTCCTTGCGCAGTAGAAAAGGAAGGGTGAAGGGTTTTGTTTCTAGTGTTGGATGCTATAGCTGCAACACAAATGTATGTTTATGATGCTATTCGTAAGGGTTAAAGAATGAAGTTTATTTAGTGGAAGGAAAGGTCAATAGGTAGGTGCTTATTCTTAGCTCATTTTGTCATGGGAAGCCAAAAAGAATGTCTCCTGCACAAATGACCTTTTCATCCCCCTCCTGGGAAGCAGAAGTTGTCAACCGTAGTTTCCGTTTGAGAAATTGGGGACACTTCTTTAATGGTGAGAAAAATTATGTCCCTCCCCTCGACAGAAGAATTACCAGGCTGGATTGTGAGACTAAAATGCCTGTTTACCAGAGATAGGCAGACTAAGCTTTGATAGATTACGAGGCAGATGTAGTGACAAAGTGAGCAAGGTGGCACATCCATGCTGAAGAGATATTTGATCTTCAGTAATTTTCTCAGAAGGCAGATTCCTCAACTTTTTGTGCTGTGTTTGGTTTGTTGCACTTACCTGGAAACTCCAAGGTCTCCCTCTGCCAAAACCCCAGATAACGTTTAGTACACACACATCCTGCATTAAAAAAAATAAGCAAGGGAAGCGAGGATTCTCTACTTTCTTATGTTTTCACATCCAGAGTGACAACTTTCTGAAAGATATGTTGTGAGACATTACTGAGCTCAGTTTAGAGGTACTGTGTGAAGACTAGTGACTTTGATATACAGAGATTTTTGTTGTTCCTTCTGGCAGCACTTTCTATGCAAGAGTTATCTGTAGGGCTCTTAACACAGAAAAATAGCACATGATGGTGCCTTGTGGGCTTTATTTGCTTTCTTACATGGTTCTCCTCAAGATTCTCATGTGTAATGTCTATAGGAAGAGCAAGTCTGGCCACAGGCTTCCTACTGTGTGTGGCGTCTGCCTGTAATTCTGTCGTTCTTCTTGAACACGACTGTAGTGATAGGTGTAGGTAGATATGCATGTGGTTGTTGTAAACAGGAGCAGTTGAAGAGGCATCTGTGGGTTTTTAAGATGCATATATGAGTAGCCCTCTGACACTGGTAATTTATATTGGTTTCTCCTGACTAACAAACACTCCTCATTAACAGACCATACTTAAAATCAGTATTCTGTGTTTATTGTTTTCCAGGGTCATTTTATTGCTTCCTGGTGTTTTGGAGAAAGATGATCCTCTGGCTTTTTAATATATTGTAATATGGCCCAAACCCCACAGATATTCCATTTCTGAATTTCATTTCACACAGCTCATGCCTCACTGTAATAATCTGCTGAAGGTTTAATACTTTTTCAGCATAACTTCTGTGGGTCAAAAAGAATACTCTGCAATTCCTGCTGTGTTACCAGTTGGCTTTGTCTTATTTTAATGCACATGAGATCATGCAGAGAGCTATGCCACTGTGGTATACAGAGCAGTGAGGACACTGTATATAACAGGATGATGGGGGGAGAAGGGCTTTGACTCTTGATTGTGTATTTGTTTTCGTAATTTAATTTAGTAATCCATGTTCTTGACATGGATTTACAATCCCAGAATATGTAAGTTTCTTGCAGAATGAAAAAAAAATTGAGAATGTGAAAGATCACAGGCATTGATGGTTTGGAAAAAGAAGGATACAGGGCTGGTGATGGTGAGAATAGGGAGGGAGATTGCAAGAAGTGAGAAAGGGTGTAACATTTTCAGAGAGCATGTGTTTTGGGTGGGACATTGGAAACTGCAAAGACAGCTTGAATAGGAGGTATCATAAAAGTCCATCCCCAAATGAGAGGAAGTGAAGGAATCAGGGAGGTTTAAGGAATGTGAAAAGAGTAGTATAAAATTCTATAGCTGTGAGAAGGGCATGATCTGAAGAGACAGAGAGGTCCGGAAGGAGATGAAAAGTACCTGTTGTTTGAGGACAACAGGTTTGGAAAGGTAAGAGAAGAATGACTTCAGCTGTGGTACATGTTATTTTGATAGCACAGAGATGGCAGTGTGAAATGACAATGAATGGTAGATTTTTTACAATACAGTCTGCTTAATTTCTCATATAGAATTTTGGGTTTGTCTGTCAAATTGAATGACCTGAAGCTGAATGCCTATTGTGCAAAATTCATCCTTGGTATATGTTCATGCATGAATGACAGCAGGCAACTAAATATCTAGATCATACAGATCTAGGAGGTGAAACATGTTTCTGGATCTCATAGTTTAATACTAAATTCTTGTTTCATGTTTGGGGTGTTGTATCCAAGTGTTATGCATTTAATGAGGGTAAGTATGAACATATATGTAGGAAGTTATAAGTACTGAACTTCATAATCACCTTGTGAGTATTAACATTTACAGAAGCTGTGTAAGTATGTGGTAGAATAGACATTTCAGGGATGGTATGTGACAATTGTCCACATTGTGAAATATCATGTATTACAAATGTCTGTCACTACTAGCAATACAGCTCATTTACTAGTGCTGGATGATCATGTCTTGAGACTATTTGCCAGAAAATCAAGGCACTTAGTAAAGTACCAATGATTTTGAAATACAGCTTGCAATATTTTAATTACCTATTATTTTTCTTCTTTTATAATCAGTAAGAATTATATTTTCTCATCCATTCTGTGAATAGAAGTAGGCAGTATCTGAGGATACAGCAAAATATATAACATTCTTTTTACTGGGTTGAAGAGTTTTTTTGCAGGAGTTTGTTATCTCAATCAGATTTGTAATGTTTAATGGTTTCTGCAAATTTATTTTTCTGTGAGTCAGGCATCAGAGATCAGAACCCATGTACTTACCTTTAGTAGCTTGTCACAGTTTAGCAGTCCATACTTAAGCTTTGTTGAACTGAACTCTTCAAACAAAAAAAAAATTCAGAGATGCAAGTGCATTCTTGTCATTTCGCCTCTGCGTGTCCCAGGGCAGCAGCAGTTGACAGTCACACTGTTGATGGATGTTTGAAATGAATAAGTAGTATATTTTTTTGTTCCCAATAGCCAGATGTTGCATTCTAAAAAAATGTTACATTTGGAACAGAAAATATGAATTGCTGATAGCTGCTATTGAGAGGTCAAGGACTGAAATGAAGTGAAATAGCAGCAGTTTCTTTTCTACTTGGAGGAGGTGTTGCTTCCTACAGAGGCACATTGATAGGGTGTAGCACTGCTAAGCTGCTGCGTTTGTTCTGCAGTTAGAAAGGACAAGAGTCCTAGACTGCCAAACTGACACCTTCATGAATTCTGTGTGTGTAATCCTGAAATTAAAGTGGTTTTGTCACTGGCATTGAGGGAAGCAGAATTCTGCTCTTCAGTAGGGAGGCATGGGGATACGACTTTCAGCTGATTTGTCATTGTGCTAGCAAGAAATTACAGTTCTAATATTTTTAAAGCAATTACTGCATACAAATAAGAAACTGTTAATGAAAGAAGGAAACCTAGCACTATTACAGAACTTGCAAGAAATAAATATTTAACCACTATATTACTATTCTGAAATGAGTATGAGAACATACTTCTGGATAGTTAAAAAGCTTTTCACCCAGTATTGACTCAACAGTTGATACTGTGAATAAAATGTCAGTTTGTCACGTATGTAATTGAATAGTATTTCAAGCCATCAAGGATTTTGTTTCTTCAAAAATTTAAAAAGATCAATCTTGCAGGCAAAATGCATGATTTCTTAGAACAACATCTAAATACCTTGAGTGCACCGAGATCAACATGATCATTTAAGTGATCACAATGATTTCTTAATTTATGATAATGCAAATTATTGTATGCAAAGAAATCTTTGTGATCCCTTTAAATTAATGCAGATCAGAGGATTGTGTAGTTAATGAAGTGTTTGAGAAAGAGCCATTTTGCAAATAGTGCTATAGCTTCTTAGTCTCTTGGATATGAAAAGTTGCTCTTAGATGAAACTATTTTTTCCAGGATAGTAAACTTTGTGCAGTTAAAATAGGATGGTAATTTTTCCATGTTTTGAATTATTTTTAGTAAATATGAAATCAAAAGAGTTTGAAATACGAATTTTTACCTGGTTAAACCATTGATGGTTTGGGGCTGGATAGTTTTAGGAGTGTTCGCTAAATCAACCTTCAAACAGACATGTATAGATGACAAGAAATTAAATTATTTTGAGAATTTTAGTATCTTTTAAATGAATTTATCATAGAATCATAAAGTGTCTCACTGCAAAACAGCTTGTCTTGCCTGAGGTGGGATCAAGCCCACCAAGTTAAGTAAACTATGTACCATGATTTCATTACATGTTCCTATTTGCCCCTGAAATTTTTACCTGCAAAGGAAGGAACACAAACTTTATTATTCAATTAAGTATTTGATGGAGCTTTTATTATGTGAGAGATCCACAAGGGGGAGACTTTATTCTAGAATAACCTTGTTTGGGACACTTTGATCTGTCGGGAACGTACGCAGGGTGGGAGTCCAAAAAGCCCCTCGCTCAGTGTTTTGTTGGCTTTTTATTTTTAAGTACCATAGTTACCTTTTGCACTGATAAGCTGTAGGTTTATTTAAACCCTTAGTAAGTTGACAAATTAAAAAAAAAATTTAAAAGGATCATGACAGTCACGAAATGCAACTGCATATTTTCATGCTCAGAGCAGACAATTGTTTTACCAGATTTACCCAGCTTTTGAACAATGTTTGTCCTGTCCTTTGTCTTTTCTTGCTTTTGAGCTATTGCAGTAATGGGCTTCAGCCTAACAAAAGTCTTGGGTTCCTTCATTTTGATGACCCTTATCTAAAGGTTTTATCAGTTTCTGTGTGCACTGGGTGCTAACACATGATGTGCAATACAGAGAGCAAAACAATGACAGGATATGATGGCACATATTCCCATTTCCCAGGTTGCTTGGCATCTGTGCACTGCTCCTGTTTCAAATATCTTCAGACATTTTTAAATGTTTACATATAGGTATCAGTTCATATATTTATCTTATGAAAAAGGCCACGTTCTGTAGTTGGACACATCTTTTGTGTCATTCTGACTCCAGTGGGTGCTTGAGAGAGAATGCAAATGTTAGCTATCAGGATAATAAAAACAAATAACATTTTACAGTTACTACTATTGCCTAATTCTTTCTGAAATTAAGTACTGTTAAAGGTAAAATCTAACTAGTATGGGTAGTGAGTCCAGGCAGAGTTCAGAATCTGTTTCTTAAAAAATAGTCTCAAAAGAGTACAGATGCTATTAAATAATGAGATGACCCTGAAAACTGGAGGATGTTTGGTATGCATCTAGTGCATAGTGTTGTAAATGGTCATTAATGTAACATAATGCATAAAAACCTACCTAACCACAAACTAGTTGTGTTCTGCTAATTTACTGTTGATTGAGAAGATAAAGGAGAGAAAATCATTGTTGTAGTTCTGAAAACAAGAGACAGTATTGGAGATTATACCAGGTGAAGATCTTATGCCATGTAATTTGTGGCATTTTGTGATGTAGCTTTGTTCTTTCACAGAAAGTGAAACAAAGAGATTATTTCAGAGGCTGTATCACAAAATATTTATGATTGATTTCATCACAAATACATAGATGACAGCTGATACAGAATTTTCATTTTCTCACATTTTAAAAAAAGTCGCATCTCACATCAATATCTGATACCATGTATGGATATGGATATTGTATATGTTATTTTGTTTTTACAAATGGGACAAAGTTCTTTTTTTCTTTTTTTTCTTGATAGAACAAAAATTGCCGAAGCATGAAGATGTTTTTGTTTGTTTTGCACTGCTGTTTTTTAATTGTTTCTGGATTATAGCCTCTATCCTGAATTGTGAAGAGTGAGGAATGAGTAAATGTGCTGTCTACTTACCTGTTTCTCTTGTGAACATGCACAATGGTTAATTGGATGGATATACAAAATACTTCCAGGCAAAGAAGTGGCGACACTTTGTCTGCTAGTGAGATTTGTTCATCTCTGATGCAAAACCTCTTAATTTTTTTTTCCACTTCATTTACATCATTAATTTCAGTGGCCACCTTTGTATTTCTAACATGTGCTGAAATATATTTGATAACCATTTAAAGTTCCCATATTGTGCACTTTGTCACGTGATCTTGCACTGTGAGCATTTTAGGCTATTTTCATCTTCCTGTGAAGACAAAGTGTTCTTTTGAAGGATTTTAATCCTTGGTGGAAGCAAGTCTGAACTAAATGAGATTTTCAATGACAGGAAATGTAATTTTTGCTCGCAGCTGATGGATATCTCTCAATAGAGTTCCTTAAGTTCTCCCTTTCTGCTTGTCCTGGGGCATAAGTGGATAGTGAGTGTCATCCTAACTATGTGATATCCTCAAAACAACAGACTGCAGGTAGCTTCCTTTTCCCAGTGACCTTCCTTATTAGTTTAACCTGCGTTACTCAGTAACGCTCCGTATGCACATCCTTGATGCTGAGGTGGCATAGATAGGAAGAACTCAGTGTATTAATTGAGCTTCTAATTAGGGCAATTATGATCAAATCAGCAGTCGTTTGGTGCTGATATAAGCAGATGTGACAGCACAAAAGCTACTTTGAAGGTGAGGTGAAGCGTCATGATAATTCACCTCATCCCTGAGCAATCTCCATTAGTCATCACTCTTGTGCTCTAATAGTTAAAGCTTGAGGTGTTAATACCAGGTTAACTACTGAAGTTGGCTACCAGCTGGAAAAGGTAATGTTTTCAGTTCAGAAACTGCTATTAGTTGTTCTCTGTTGTCATTCTCAAAATAGCCTAATGCAGTTAAGAGTCACATAGGAAGTGAGGGAGCAAGTCAAAGCTGAAACCTTCTGCCTTCAGAGGGTCTGTTTGCAACAGAAGTGCAAAGTACAAACGGAGAAGTGGAGCTCTGAGGTGGCCCTTGATGGTCTGTATGAAAGTCAAAGTTGGCCACTGAGAAACACGTGCACAGTTCTATGGAGAATATACCATTTGAACTGAGGTGGGGCAAATCTGGTAACAGTGTCTGGGCTGTATTCAGAGACATATCCCAGAGAGACATCCTCTGTTAAGAGCAGCACAATGTATATATTAAGTGTAATAATAAATTCTGAATATTGGAACCTTGTAAGAAAACTTCAGAATAAGATTGGGTTATTTTAAAACGCAGGACAAACTGATATATTTGATAGATTACTGGAGTATTTTTTTACAATGTCAGTGAACTATTGCAAAATGTTTGTTGTCCAGGGAAAGGGAACAGTAATGGGTTTATATGGTAGACAGGCAGCATAAGTCAGATTTTCTTAATTCAGATTTAATAATCTGGATTGTTGTAAGTAGTACAGAACAAGAATATATAAATGTGTGCTTTGTCATTAAATAGAACATGTTAGGAACTCATTGCAGCTATACAAAAATTTTCATTACAGAATGGGCAGCTTTGTTAGAAATAACCTGGAAAAGAAAATCTTTCTCAATAACCAGTCAACATATTTGGAGGATGCATTTTTGTTAGTCAACTAATATATTTTGATTTTTGTATGTTATTAGCATTTTCAGGTATTGGAATGATGTTAATATTGCAGAAACAAAATATTCTATATTTTTTTTTACTGTTGGACAGAATTAAATTAGAATATATCTTACCCTCAGCTACAGCAGCTCATAAAAGTAGGTGTAATAACATTCAGCAGAGCATCAGTCTAAGAGTTATCTCCAAAGAAAAGAAAAATTCCACAGTGTAGGTTTGTGCAAATGTACATCTAGGCCAAGTTTTGTGCACAGGAAAGTTAAAGGACTGTTGTTATGGTTAAGAAATGGCTGGCTGAGAAATAAGGTTGTAGAGACTGCATTCATCACCAAGGACATGCTACTCACCAGTTTGCCTGCATGAAGTTAAAACCTTTTCTCCCAGTTTGAGACCAAGCTGTTTTTTGCAGTGATAGGAGTTACATCCAGGCTCATTATCTTCTAAACTTTCTCATCTGCACTACCATTTTCTCCTGATAGACATTTTTATTCCATTTCAATAAACTTTCACCCTGGGACTTGTCCAAAAAATGAGCATCTGAGGAAGCACGTGATTGAGGCAGTGAGGAGGGGAGGTAGCATGTGGCTTTGATGAATGATGCATAGGTTCCAAAGCTGGTGGAGACTGGGTCAGCAAGTTTGGGTAGTGTAATTGGAGACAGGCTGATTAGCTTGAAACCAGAGTAGTTATGCTGTATCTAAGCAAGCAAATCCTGACCTTTGGCAGGTACATTTCTTTTGAAGCTGGGCTGGCACTGTACTTCTGTGGCATTTGGCCTCAAGATAGGGTGAAGGTGTGGACAAGTCCTGGAAATACATGGGTTAAAGCTGTGCTATTTCAGGGGAATAGTGATGAAGACATGCCCAGAACACTTCTGGACAGTTCTCAAGTGCAGTGCCAGGGTCTGAAACTGCATTTGAAATACTGGCTGTTCTTTAACTCCAGCCATCTCTGTACACCTTGTATTCGCAGAGACTGAACATTCGGCCACAGAAAAGACACGTTTAGAAAACATGATTTCCAAGACTTTGCCCATAGTCCCTATAAAATAGCTTTTGGCCAAATGCATGGAAGCAGTGCTTTCCCAGCCTTATGCTGAGTCTTTGTGTGGAGCACAGAGGCTCACAAGGAGTGTGTGCTGTTATACAACCTGTGCTATCCCTTCCCTGCTCTGCTGTAGCTTTCAGTATGGCATCTTTGGGTCAGTCTTTGTAACACTTGGCTGAATTTCATCCATGGAGATTAGAATAATGTCAAATGTGCTCCTGAATTTTGTTGCTGTCCTTTTTTGTCCTAATATTGCTGTAAAAAGAGGGTGAGTTTTACACAACTCGGCATGTTGGTTGACTCTAAAATAGAAACATAAAACCCCAAAATACAGCCAGCGGTCTGAATGCAGCTGGCAGAGCAACAAGAGAGTTAGTACTACCTGTCCTTTCCTCAGCTCATCTGCATGTGCCTGGATAATTTCAGGTGAACTCCTCTTTTTTAAAAACAGAACATAACCAAACATACTGTGTTTTATTTAGGTACCTCATTTCTCAGCACTTATAGTCCATAAAGTGATTATCATTCATGCTGTTGATGACCATCCAAAGTACATTTTAGAAATAAAAAAACCTATGGCAAAGTCACTGCTATTTCCACTTGTTCATTCTCTTAGGTATTCTCTTTGTAACGCTGCTCCAGATTTCCTTCTAGTTTTAATAGTGATTCATGAGCCTTAGGAAGACCGAGACAGTTTGTTATAATATTGCTCACATTATCCACGAGGACTACCTTGGCCGTGAATGGGACTGTACACCACAAGCAGCCCTTCAGTGAGGGTGTTGGAGTGCCAGCTGCTGTGGTGTCTGAGCATATGTCTGTGTGGGATGTGCCAGCAGACGAGAGCGCGCTCTGCCCTCCCTGTGAGCTGGCTGGGGATGCACGGGCTCCGCGCTGGCGGCGGAGTCGCTGCACTTACCGCGTTGCTAAGCCAGAACTAATAAGCTTGACTGAGAGGCAGGGTTTATTATCCTGGGCTCAGCAGCATATGTGGTGTGGTTATGTGGCTTATACATGGAGCTGCTGTGAGTCCTGCTGTCAGCTCCGGGGACAATCACGCTTGTGGTTGGCTGTACGGAGCATGGTCAGTATTTGCTTCCAGCTCCTGCTAAAATCTTCCAATCCATATCCCAGTGTTTCCCTAACTCTGCTCCGGAGGAGCATTTGCTGTCCTCTACCCAGAATTTTCTGCCTTATACAGTGGGAGAGTATAACTCATGGTACTCCTACTGAAATTTTGGTCATTAGGATTGCCTCATAGTTTAGTACCCTTAACACAAAAGACTATTTTTCACAATTTCTTTTATACTGCAGCCTAGTATGATAGATGATAGTGTGGATCAGGTTTTCAGAGTTTGAAATAAGACACTAAATTAGGTTCACAGAGTATGATTTAGTCTTCTGAGTCACCACTTCAGACAAAATCTGCTGTTTTCACTGGGCAGATACTTGTTAAGGAAAAGATTTTAATTGCTTTGCTTTAGAAAGTCATGTTTGAGAATGAAGCTATGAAGTTTTTTTGCTTGTAGTGTGGTTATTTCTATATGCATGGGTTATTTAATTTGTAATGTTGTGTTTTCGTTTGTATTTTCTGGTATTCTTACCATGCTTGTATTTCTTTGGAAATATTGATCACTTTATCTTAATTTTGGTCAGTAAAGAATTTTTCCTGATAGGATATTTAGCAGTATCTTCATTAATGAGAGACTGTTGAGCCTTTGAGACTTAATGTTACTCTTTCCATATATAATTATCATATTAATAGATTTAATTTTGATTTAATTTTTATGGATAGCCAAAAGCTCTGGTTTTTTTTACAAGTAGAGTCAAAACTAGAGCTGCATTTTTTTGCTTTTGCTGTATCTGCTTTATGTTTCAGTAGCAGTGCAAAGAAGCAATGAACCTAGTTATAGATATGCTGAATATTCTTTCTTAGGGTAGTGGTAGTGTTGGTGTATCCCTGATGGTTTAAGGGCATAATTGAGCTACTTGGTGCAGTTGGTAGATGTGGAGGAGGGATATCAGAGCCAGGAGGATATCTCTGGTATTAATGTGTCTGATTTCTTCCAGCACAGTGATCCTTTTGATCTGCAGCAGTTTGTGCAATACAGAACAGCTTTCAGGGCATCTTTAATTATGCCTGTGGACGTTTTGGCCTGGAAAGTGAAATGAGGCTTTAGAATCACCTTTCACTCCCAGCTGTGCAGATTTGAAACTTTGCACAACGTGTTCCCCACCTGTAAGTGTAGGGATCATATTTCTGCTCTCATGAAAGACACTGAATGTGCAGCATCCTGGGCTTCAGTGGAAGGTGCAGCTGGCTCTCAGGCTTTCTTGTCAGCTCTCTCAGTGCTGTCAGGATGGATATCCTATACATACATACCACATATAACCTGTAATAACCTGTCTCTTCAGATCAAATCTCGGTGTGGGGCAATTCACAGGATCTGAAAACCTGTTTTTGAGGTTTCGTATTGCCATGGAACACAGTGAAACAGCTGCATTAGGAGCACCTTAGAAGTAGAGTTTATGCTAAAAAGAGGCAGAGCCATTATGCTTATACCAGTGCTGTCAGACTCATATAGAATAAATTGATTGATGATGCAATACACTGGCTTCATTAAAGCTTCTCAGAAATGATTTTTTTTAATTATGCCACTTTCAAGGGATATTTTTCAGCGTGTTACGAAAATGACATATATTTGTAGTGCATAATGTGAAAAAAATCGTTTTAACATGACAATTAATGTCCTAACATTTGAACTTTCAGGTGTGATGGTTAATTTTCACAGTCTATAGCAAGTAAAGGAGATTAATTCTATTTGAAGGTGCAAGAGGTGATCTCATCCATGTCATGCTAAGTCTAAGGACCAACACTTAAGTTCTCAGAACTTTTTAAAATTTAGCGGATTATTCACGGTAAAATCTTCTGAGTGAGATCAGAGGTAAAAACATCTATAACAGAGCAGTGTGTAAGCCAGTTTCCAATTTAGCTGAATTTGAGTCCCATCTTGCCCCATGATTGTGAATGATGAGGTTGCATCTGCCTTTCTTTTTTTTAATTGCTTTTTTTGTATACTAGTCTGTGCAAAGCACTGAGACTTTGAAATTCAAAATAAAAGATATCTTTAAAAAATAGTTTCTCTTGGAAAACAAATAGATCTGTCAAATTATTTTTTGTTTCATATCTCGTACTTGACATCAGTAAAACAACTGAAAATTACATTTCACTGTGTTTATTAAAGTTGTGCTCCTGTGCAGTAATACACATAAGACATCTTATACTGCCTTAAGGATTAAGTTAAGCTCCTTTGTCAAGCCTGTTGGTATGGCAGGACTGTTAATCTTTAACTGTCAGAGTCTGGTTAGATCCTTCTTTAGGCTGAGGCCCTGTCTGAGAGCAAAGAAATTAAAATGAATCAGCTCCTAGTATTTATATTTTCATATTTTTGCACAGAGCAATCAATAAAAGCTGTTTTAGACATACATATTTCTATAAGAAGATTGTACTTCAAACTCTCATTTAGCAGCATTATATTTGCTTTATGTTTATGCTTGTGAAATAGGAAGACAAAGCTGACAGTGTACAAAATATTAAATTCATGAAAGTAAAATGTGCTTTGGGTGACAGCTCATTGAGAGGAGGACAGGAGATAATTTTGTGAACCTACATTTCCTAGTTAAAATTCCATGAAGTTATCTACAGTGTTCATGTTTTATTATTGCGTCAGTAATTACTCTTACATTTTGGTTTCAAATTACAACATTAAGTCACAAAAGAAGAAACGTGCTAAAGTTGCAGCATATTTAGACATGACAAAACTTGAAACAAAACTGTATGAAAAGAATGGTGATGCTGGGAGGCAAAGTTAAATTCATTCTGAAAAATAAAAGGTAGCGTTGTAGCCCTAACAGGGAACAGAACTGGTAGTAAGGACCTACGGTATTGTTCTGTAAGTGTTAGAGGTTTGCATTTCACTGTCGGTGTCTGTACCACTTAATGTTCTAGCTGGAACTTGTGAAGTTTAAATAATTATCTGGTAATAGCCAACTAGTGTAATCTGTGCAAATATTCATCCAGTGAAGTGATACCGGCTGTATGTTGAAGCAGTAGGCAAAATACTCTACAAAGAAGCTTTTGAGTGTGATAGGTGCCTAAATTGTGCTTTTCTAATCAGGCTGTATTTGTTTTTAAAAATAGGAAAAGATGCCCTCAACAAATAACAATTTTCTTTTATGTTCTTCTTCAAATACAGTTTCGGGTGGCTGTTTTTATATTTTACACACATATAATCTTCCCATTTTCTGGAACAAGAGGTTCTTTCCCTCGACTCATTAAATAATAATACTTTGTGCTTACATATCACTTTGTTTCTGAGGATCTCCAAGTGCCATAGAAGCATTAAATGGAGACTCCTGCCTTAAAGTACAGGAGTATTAATCCCTTATGGCAGAGCAGGATAGTCAAACAAGAAAGTTCAAACTGTAGTTTTGACCTTGAGTGTCCAGAGAGGAATTTCAGGGTAGGACTTTGGAAAGTGCTGCAGTGTTGAAAACTGATGGGACTCAGCCTTGGGGTAGGTGCACAAGCAATCACTTTGAGATACCTGACTTTCAGGTGTGGCTGGAAGTGAAATTTCAGACCTTGTTCCATGTAACACTGAAGTTATGTCCGGTGGATTTGGGAGAGTTGTGCACCTGAAATGGACTTGAGATACTTATTCTGCTGTGCACAGCTGCCCAACAAAGTGTGAGTGCTTTCAGTCTAGCCTTTCTGCTTGGACAGGGTCATGGTGGAGGATGATTTAGCCTAGATGACGAAAGAGAATACAGTCTGAGGTCTTGAGTTGCAGATCTTACATGGAAACAATGTGTAAAGTATCCGAGTTCCTTCTCCAGGAGCTGTTAAAGCAAGTATTTCGAGAAGCACATGAGTTGGAGATGACAAATCATTGGAGCTTTCCAAAGAGCTTTCTAATCTGTTTTATTGAGCTGTGTAACTCTCCCAACTTCATCATATGTGGCAATGTTAGATGTCCTGCAAGGCTGCCAGATTTACTCCTGTCAGGCACACAGGAAGAGCAGTTCCTTAAGTGCAGATCTAGATGGTGGCTGAACAAGGCTTTTGTAGACTACGCTTTAGGTTTTGTCGTTCAGATTCTGGCAAAGTGTCATTAGCTATGTCTGAGGCACTGAGATCTCATTCTAAGTTAATACACAGGCACTTAAATAAATGTCTTGATTTTTAGAGCATGTTGAACCCTGTGCACTTTGCAGCAGCTCTGGTGATTTGGGCAGGTTAACCCTTTAGGCCTGATAGTTGATGCGCACGGCAGGGGCTGTACATCACAGTGTTTCGGGCTCTGAAAAACTCCAATGGGGCATGCAAATACAGGCCCTGAGCAGAGTTAAATAGGCACCCTCAGGTCCTTAAGGAAAGTGTGTTCATCATACTGGCACCAACTACTTGTTTTACATTAATTTATTATACCTTGAAATATTTGGACTAAATAATTGTACTAAGTTGTGCATTTGGTATTTATTATTTTAGTAAAAATATATTATGTTTGAAAATCAAACATGAATTTAATTGATGGGAGGAAGAATTGTGATAGCACATCTCAGACTTCTATTTGCATATTCAAATAGTCTGATCTTATTTTAGTTTAAAGCAAAAATAAAATCCTTTTCTGGCTCCAGAAGACGACAAAATAGAATGATTTAAAATGTATTTGAATAGGAATGTTGTCAGCAACTGACTGATAATTTTGGAATATGAAGTCTGTCACAGTCCTGTGAAAAAGAGTAGTTTTGGAAGAGCAGACACAAGTCTTGCCATATACCAGTAAAGGTCATCTTTAAGATCTTTTAAGGTAGAAGGAATGTTTAGGTTGCCAACCCCTTAACCTCTGGGAATGCTGATCCAGTTTACTTGGATATTGAGTTGTGGCAAAATCACTTGTGTTGTGACTTGTGTTTCATCTAGTAGATTAGAACAATAGGCCTCTTTAAATTTTGTGGTCTGTGGGGGCATCTGCTGTATGCTTGGGGTTTGGATAGCCCTGTTTTCTTTGACTAAAATTTGCGAAGTCTAAAGAGCAGAAATTATAAATACAAGAGTGCAGATACAAAATGTTTCAGTTATTTTGTGTATAGCAGCAACAAGATATGAGCAACTGGGTACAGAAATACAGGATTTATGAAGTATGACCTTTGAAAAAAACAGAGGTCACCTTTCAGGCTTAAAATTATGCAGCTGAAGATTAAATGACCTTAGTTTGCTTTCTGTGGATTAGGAGTAAATATTTTTCTCTTTCCTTTCCAAGAGTAAAAATAAAGATAAGACAATTCTATTCTTCTCATTTAAATTAGGGAAGTTTGAGAACTGCAAGTAGTGAATCATGTTATCAGGGATGATAAAAGTGCAATAAAAGCTGCACTGCACCCTCTTCAGAGTGAAGGTGTACAGACCAAACCATTCTGATTAGACACTGAAGTACACATATTCCTGCCACAGCATTGTAGCTTAAACTGGGTACAATTGGTGAACCCTGACAAATAATCCATCAAGCAATGCTTGATCAGGGAAAGCAGCCTCAAACAACTTATTTGTTTTCTTTTCTTTATTATAATCCATCACTTCTTGTTGTGCATCTCCTAACAGTGTTATATTGACAGACATTCGTGTAACTTTCTCTGCCTTTGTGTTCCTCGAGAGAACAAAAGCATAGCATTGGGTGACTAAGGCCATTCCCACATGCTGCTTTGCAGAGCTGGAGAGAGACACACAAGGTCAGGAAATGCTGTGAAATGAAATATCACTATTCAAAGAGCCCAACCTTGCTTCTGCTAAAACTGGGTGGAATTCTCCCCTGGAAATGGAAGCAGGATTAGTGCCCAGGTCTGCAGCCCAATCAATTGTTATTAGCAGAGCCTGCCAGCGCTGCGGGTGCAGGCTGCAAGATGTTAAGCATCAGATGCTGATCACCTAATAGAGCACCTCTCTTGTGTTGGCACATAGATATTTTCTGATTCTGCTTTGAAGTGTTGAAGTCTACAGATCAATAAAATCTGAAGACAGAAAGGGCAAGGGTCAGGCTAACTCTGTCAGATTCATACAGATTACGAAAAAGAATGGCAGGCTTCAGTTCAGGGCTCATAGTTGTTAGGTCCCGGATGCTTCCTACAGCAAATCCTTTTAAAAATCTATGTGGGTCTTGTTAAAGGAGCATAAGAACTTAGAGTACCACAGAAGAAATTGGAACCATAGTGTTAATATATAATTGGGAAAATAATTGTTTTATTTTACAGTGATTTTTAGGATTCTTTGTGTTAAAGGATAACAGTGTTATGAGGTGAAACTTGTTGTTCTGTTGAGGTCTATGTTTTACTAAATTGTAGACTTTGGCAATGCTGATTCCCACATCTGATTCTGATAGTATTTGTGCAATAACCATTTGTAAGGAATTCCCATCTGAGTGTTGATGTTTCAGTGGTCATCTTCAGATCTGAGGATATCTGTATGGTTTTATGGGAGGTGCCAGGATTATACTATTGGTGAAGGGTTTAGAGCAGAATGCTTAGAAGGTGCGGCTGAGGGAGCTGGGGTTGTTTAGTTTGGGGAAAATGAGGCTCAGCAGGGGCATTGAAAGGAGGTTGTAGACACGTGGGTGTTGGTCTTTTCTAAGTAAGAGATTTCTTCACTGAAAGGGTGGTCCGGCATTAGAACAGTCTTCCTGGGGAAGTGGAATCACCATCCCTGAAGGTGTTCAAAACACATGTGAAGGTGTTGCTTAGGGGTGTGGTTTAGTGTTGGAGGTGGCAGTGCTGAGTTAACAGTTGGCCCTGGTCTTAGAGATCTTTTCCAGCCTTGATGCTTCTGTGGATCTGTGATGGAGGGACACAGAATCTGTTTTTCCTTCTTGAAACTATTACTGAACTCAAGCTTCAGCAGATCCTGGAAAGGCCAGGACTTACTTTCAGACACCACTGACCTTTCTTCTTGGTTATCTCTGCAAACTGGTGCTGTCCTTCAGTTAATAGAACTTTGTAATCGGGGAGCTAAGAGGGATAAAATGATAAAGTGACAGTTTTTACTGCTTGGTTAGATGTTACTGTGAGTCCTAAATGCCTTTTAAATATGTTAGATTAATTTTAGGAAATGGAGAAAAGCACTTGTACATATTAAGAACAAACAAATAAAATAATCATTTGGTTGATGAGATTGAAGGATGTGTCACACAACTTATAACTGAAGATATAGGGACAGAAACCCTTTATGACTGCAAAATTACAATGCCTTTGTATAGTTTATGCCTTTTTTTTAGAGATTTACTATTACAAAAATAAATTCTGTTTGTAAATACTACTCCACTGCAAATGACTTTGGGTTTAGTCCTGTAGTTGAGAAAGAAAGAGAGATTTGAACAGCAAAGTATTTCTGAAGCTGAACTGTATTACTCTTGTTCCTTATTGAGAGTTAGAGCAGCTCCATGACATCTCTAAATTTATTCTCTGCTTTTGGCCCCCATTCTCTGTCTTCCTACACCAGTGAGGAAGAGAAGGTAGAGAAAATGAGGAGTGGAATTAACCTGGGAAGCAGGGATGAGTGACAGGAAGGTGTTACAAGATTTAGTTTTATTTGCCATTATCCTACTCTGATTTAATTGATACTTAAGGTAATTTCCCCAAGTTGAGTCTGTTTTGCTTTCTGTCCTTATATTAAGCCTTTTGTTCTGTTTTCTCTTTCCTGTCCAGAGGAGGATGGGAGTGGTAGAGTAGCTTTACTTGGCACCTGGTGTCTGGCCAGGGTCAGCCCACCACAGATGTTTCCACTTTGGAGTTAAGCATTTGTCCTACAAAGTTGATTAGCTAAACTGTTAGGTGCTGAATCCAGGTGAAGCATCATCATCCTTAGAAAGCTGTACTACACAGGACGTCTCAACCACAGGTCTGAATTTTCCATGTGATGCCATGTTCTTTTTTTGTGGAATGATTCAGTGCTGTTAATTTTTGTTTTACCTTGTGTAGCATATTTAACTCAGTTGCATTTCAGAAATCATTGCTTTTGAAGCTATGAGTAAGGGTACACCAGATTCAATATTTTCTCATAGATAAAGCATTTGAAAAGATTCATCCAGGTTTTGAAATGGCTGTGCTAGTTCAGACTTGTGTTTCAGAATGGTCCATCTTCTTTTTTGCAGTAGAAGTGAGGATATGGATGGTTTGGAATACAGATGGGATTTGTAATTCACCTGTAGTGAAATTGTGATACATGGTAGATTTTGTTTAAAAAATAAATGGTTTGCACTTTGAATCCCAATAGTGACAATATAAATCAGCTTTTACTTATATTGTGGCTGTGTTTACCTCAAATTATTTTCAGACACCAGTGCTAAAGTGGAACATAGTGCAACCTTTGTTCTCAAGTCAGAGAAACTGTCTGCTTGGTCTTCTTTCAGTAAAGGTTAAATCCTGTGTTGGAAGAACAGTACTCTCAAAAATGCCAATTTTACTTGATATATCATCTCAGTATGACTTTTTGTAAATTCTTTTTCCTGTGTGTTATTTTTCTCACCTCAGTGCAGTCTTTTGCTGTGCATTTAAATGAAATATACCATTAAGATATAAATACTTGAAAAGCCTCTCCTCTAATGTCCAGTGAGACACATTTTCTCTCTTACTAGTAGATAGTGATAATGTAAGTCTCTAATCTCATTAGTTTGAAAAAAACACCCCATAGCACTTGGATGCTTTAAAAAAGCAGGAAGAAAAAGAGACGTGATTAAGTTCATAAAAATTGGAAGGAAAATGTTTCCTTTGCAGTAACAATACATTTATATTAGTTCAATATTGGTGTTCTGAAGAATAAGAGAAGTGTTTTTGAAAACAGTATTTACATTAGTATGTTTGTGATAAAACTGCAAAAGGGCATGTTGATATTTTTTACTGTTTGTAATTTGCCTTTCTGTCAATATTCTTTGTTGTTTTGCTTTTCACTCTCAATGAGAGCTAACTGGCAATTGTTTTTGTATTTAGCCACAGTGTTTATGATTATTCTCAGGTGTGTGTTGCTACTCTTGGCAACTATAGAATCTGTCAGCTCTTCATAAACAAGCTCAGTAAGTAGCATTGTTGTTTTATTCAAACATTTAAATTTGGTTGATGAGTTCATCTATATGGTTTTTGTAAAACTGTTAAATCCATTTATTTAATATTTTGATAGAATTGTCTGTGCTTGTGTTAATGCTGCTTTCCAGAAGACTAAACATATGCTATAGAATCTAAATTCAGTTTTTGCAAGAAAATTGCTGATGTGTTTTATTTAGATAGAAAGTTAAGTAAGTGATAAGAAAACAAATGTCAGATGAACTCTCCCTGTATTTGTCATTGACTTGAGCCATTTTCTCATTCATCTGACCATCCTGTGCTTCTGGATGTCATAGGTATTTTATTCCTTTGTGCTGTTCTTAAATGTCAATGTCAAATGTAAATTTGTTTCAGTCTGTTTTGTAGAAAATGTGGGAAAAGGCTAAAAGGTGAATCATATTTATCTTAATACAAATTATTTTCAGTAATTGTATTTTCACTCCTCATTGATTCTAATGGTACATTAGATATGTGCCCTAAAGTCAATATAAAATATAAAGTACTATTTATAGCATTATGAGTTACAAAAGAGAAATACCCATTAATATTTGTATATGTGTTTTATTGGCTGTGCAGTGTAATTTATCAGATATGGAACCCCATTGAAATCAATGAGAAATAGATATGGGACTATTCACTGTGCCCGCTTACTCTGACATTTTGGTTATTTAGTGCTGCTAAGGGTTTATTACCAGTATTCTGGCCCCTTTCTGCACCTTCTGTGAGGGGTTCTCTGAAATGCAGTGCTTTTCCAAACCCATATCCTTCAGCAGCAGTTGTCTTCTGGAATGTTAATGACTAGTACTTCTTAGGATTATCTTGATTCCACCCTGATTGTCAGGTAGCCAGATGTGGTGAATACAAAGTTAGGCATTCTGAGGACGTAGACAGCACTTTGATCCCGTACTTTGTTAGAATTTATTAAACAAAATAGTCTTGCTTTGGATTCTGATATCCTGGAGCCATCACCAAATTCACCAGTGACTCTGTGGGACACCTTAAGTAATAAATACTGAAATATATTCTGTGATTTTGTAGTTATTGAGGAGAGGAAAAATCATGCTTTACTTTGGGACATACAATCTCTTGTCTCAAGCAAGCTAGGAGGTAGATTTCCTTTTGCTTTGTTTCCAAGAATTTCCAGATCTGTAGAACTGAAAGCCACAGTTCTGCTAGCATATGTGCATAAGTTCAGGTTTTGAGCTGTTCTAATAGTTGTATCAGTATTTAGTTATGTGTGGCAGACATCAGAGCTTGTACTGCAGACCTGTAGATTTAAAACCAAAGAATGCTGTAGTAGCAGCTAAAGGACTGAGTTGCTCTAACTTGAGCTATAGTGAACTGGTATCTGTGGTAGAATGTATTCACCCTAGAGAGATATATACAGAATCAGAGAACTGTAGAATAATTTAGGTTGTAGAAGTCTTCCAAGATCATCAAGTCTCACCATTAACCCAGCCCTGGCAAGTCAGTATATACATATATTATGAGATCATATAATAAATACATTATTGTAACTTGCACACTGAAAATTATTTTGGTTCCTGGAATATGAGAAAAACTGAAATATGGACGAACTTGTCATGAATCTTAATGCAGTACTGAAGGAGTTCTTGAATTAGAAACCTGACTTGTTCATATAACATCTCTTCGTGGTTTTTTAAGTGAATTGATTAAACACATGTCTCCCATCCTATATACATTCATTAGCATAACCTCTGGCTCTTTGAAAGCAGAAAATGTTTTGAGGTTTCATAGCTTTTCTTCCTTTTGGACTAGAATTCTCTTTTAAATTATTTTCAAGATTTTAAGGTAACTCCAACTCCTCTGATTGCAATCGAGTATCATTCAGTCTTTTGAACACTTCTGCAATATTGGTCAAATGATTCCTGATGTCTGCATGTGGCTGGAACTAGCAGAGTTCATATGCTTTCCTCTGTGAGTTAGGTCTCTCACTTTGGGTGTAAGTCCTTTTCTATGTGTTCATGTGTTCACTGCAGGATTTTATTGGTGTTATGCAAGTGTGCCTCTCAAGGGATGGTGTGCCCTTGTACTGACTTAGTTCTTGGTATTTGAACTCTCCAGAAGTGTGATAGGGTCTGTTTTTATGGCCAGACCCGGGGAATGGAGTGTAATCCAAGCACTTTTTAATCAACAAGTGTAGTTTCATTACCTCTAATAGCTTATTTACTCACTGCTGGTTTTGTATTGTAGAAGACTGGGACTGAAATGTTCCTCCCCATAGCTATGGGGTGGCAGCAGAGGCAGCTCCAGTGCTCTGTGTTGATGATCCCACTGGGTGCTGTGCCCCAGCTCACCCCGGAGTTGTCCCGTGGCGGGGTTTGGCTCCAGCCCCTCCCTCGAGTGCTTTCTCTCCTGTAAGCACCTCGTACTGTATTGCCTGGTTGGCTGGTAGGTGGAGGGAGTTTTCATCACCTTCCTTTCTTAACCAATTTTTGACATCAGGAAAAAAAGCTGCATGTTTTTTTATTTCTCCTCTGAGGACATATGTTTGAAGGACCATGAGGTGTGTTCCGACTTAAGGAAGAAACTTTTTTTAAAAAACTGTCTCATGTCAGTATACATTACATTTTCCAGTACTCTCTTTGAGACTTCTGACCATTGCCTACTCCATAAGTGTAGTTTTCTTCTCTCATAGTGTAATGTTCATTATGAAATTTTACATTTTGCTGCCTTTAGCCCTTTCTTCTTCTTTGCTTTCTACTTCCTGCTTGCTTAGGTAGTCCTGTTTCATGTTTTGTTTTACTTCTGCCTCTCAGTTTTCCCAGGCTTCAGTTGTATCTTTGTGCTATGTATGTCTTGGAGACTTATGGCATTAATCGAGGCTTATGGTGCCTGTTTTGCCTATTACATGTAATGAGGATAAATAGCTCAGCTTGATTCCACCTAAGACTTCCATGTCTTCAACAGGAATTAGGTTTGAGCCCTGTAACTCTGGTTAATGCTACACATCATGTCTGTAGTCTGACCACTGCAGACAGCTTTCCTGTTCAGGAGCAGGTGGAGACTTGAGGACTCCTCTGTGACCACTGTCCAGTTTCCTGGTGCTCGGAGCTCAAGGAAGCCATGTCTCCTTGGAGTAAATCCAGTCAGGCATCCAGCCTGGAGCTGGGCAGATTTTCTCAATCCTACTTAATTATGCAGTTCTGTCTTTAAATTGTGTTTCTGCAGGTGCATTGCATTTCTTTTGTCATAGAAAGGTTTAATCCAAAAAGAAAAACGTGGTTTAAATTTAAAGCATTAAACAAATTTGTGCTTAATTCCTTACCCAGACTACACTGTAATAAGAATAAAGTTAATCCTGTTGTTGATATTAGTTACTAAATAAAAGCTGTTCTGTATGGTCTGGTCAGTTACTTGCAGCTGTGAATATTCTTTGTTGTGTTTCAGATGTTTATAGATAGCTTGTTTGTGAATACAGCTGTAGAGTCTGACAGCTGGAAACGTTTGTTTTTCCTTTGTAGATTTGCATGGAGAGCAAAACTTGCCTTCTAAAATCCTAAGGACATTGAGTGTCAGGAATATTCCAGGGTATAACAAATGTCATTTTAGCTATTTATTGGATAGATTAATAGCCTACACTTTGGCATTTTTTATGGGCATTCATAAATAACCTATGGGAGAAAGGTAATCCTTCTGAGCATTGCTGTATGTTGTCCTAATATGAGGCTGTGGTTTGTGGAGAACTTAATGATATTGAGTACACAAAATTACTTTAATATGCAGCAGATTTCCCTGTGTTTTGAAGATCAAAGAAAGCATAAATATGAAAACAAATATCATCTATTTGCTTATTTTGCTGCAAGATAAAATGGAATCCCAAGTGAAATGAAACTTACTTATTTTAATTATTGATTTAATGTCAAATAACTTGCATAGTAAGAATGGGGTTTTTTTTAAGTAAATGGAATGGTTCTGAAACAGTTGCATAGAGTCCATAAACTTTGTGTTTATCAGTGAGCCATGTTATAATAACAAGAGAGGATGAGTTTCTTTCATCATTCTCCTATGTTATGCTGTATATAAAGGGAACAGCCTTTAAAAACACCATACTTTGATATCAGTGTATCTGCCTTCTTTTAGGGACAACCTTCCAGAAAACAAAAGCATCTGAAAAAATATACAAAAATATACTAAGGTTTTTTTCATTTTGCTATCAGTAAAACTGTATTTTTTTTTAATATATGTTGTATTGAAAGTGGAAAAAAGGCATTTCAATAAAACCAAGTAAGAAAGCTGCTTCCTGGAAGCTTAGGGTTTGTTTGTTTTTTTAAATTAACAACTTTCAAAACAAGAAGTGGTTTTGAAACATTTTCTGTGAAGAAAATCTGTGTTCAAATTGTGACCATCATCTGTATTTTGCTTTTCTTCTGAAGGAATTGGTTAGCAATGACTGATGGGATATTAGTTGGAGAGGTAAAGATGTGCCATTAAGAACTTGTATTTGTCCTGCAAATTATTCATTGACCTTCACAGTCCTCTTAAAAGGTTTTAAGTTTAACCATCAAATATGTGTCACTGGAATTTTTACCTGCATCTCTACATTTTTCAGGCCAGGACTCATCTAGCTGTTTCCCAGCAGTCCTTGCCTCTTAGTTAGTGCCTTTAGCTGTACAATTTGAGATTCTGAAATGAAAATAAAACTCCTGAAAACCTAAAACTTAGTTTATGGTGTGCCATGTTCTGTTATGAACAAGCATCTAGTGCACTAATTCAAGTTCCATCATTAGTGCTGTGTGTTACAGTATGTCAGGGGTTCAGTGAATAATCAGAGCAAGTCACATTGCTTTGTACTAACAAATTGGGTATTTTCAAGTGTACCATATTTTCAAGTTGATAAATGTTTAATGATGACAGCATTTAATTATGTGTTCAAATTCCAAAGATTGCGTTCATCATAAATTATTTACTAGGATGAAGATTTTATTCAATTTTTTGTTGCTGTTGTTCAATACAGATGATTTTAGGAAAAGGGACGTCAGAGTCAATTTTAAGACCTACTTAATGCCTAACTGGCTTTGACTTTTCGATGCTTCACAGACCCTTTGGGGGTGGTGGTGCATAATGTTCAGTCAGATAAAACATGGTACTGCATTTTAGAAGCATCAGTGCATTGGCTCTCTGAATGCTTAAGGATATCTCACATGTGGAATTGAGCATCACGTGAGCACTGACTTGGATGATGTTCAGAGACTATTCAGTGACTGCTGTTGAGGCCCCCTCCTCTCAGCTGCAGTTCTTTTAGTCTGGAAATGTCCACAGACTTCAGAGAATCTTTATTTAGTGCTCTTGAAAGATATTAGCAGGAAGCATAGACCATAATTACACCTGTGTTTCAGTGTGATACTTAAACATGTGAGTTCTTCTGTGAGAAAAATGGAACATTAAGCATGTGCTTAACTCTTTTGTTAGTAAAAGCTCTGTCAGTCCATCCTGGCCTCTTGCTTATCCTAGTCTAGTTCCCATGGTGATGCAAATGTCATCAGTGGGTTCAGGAAGTGGTGGACTATCCTGAAGCGATCTGGTTCCTTGAGGAATATGTGGGTATCTGCATGTGGGTAGCTTTTGATTAGTTACTGCCAACAAGATGTAATCCATAGAAGTGGCATTAGTGCTTACATATTCAGAACCGAACACCTTGGCATAAAAAGGCCTCCTTGTCCCCCCATTTTCAGTTTGCCTTAATGATATGAAAGTGCATGAATGTTTTTGCATGAATGGTCAAAGTCTGTTTGAAAAGGATCAGAATAAAGGACAGTATATTTTGGAACAGAGAGATTGATTTGTACTCCACTCCATGAAACCTACAAAGTACAGATTATAGAGTGAGTTTGGTCGCATGGGTCAAGTGTGGTGAACTACCCTTTATTAGATGAAATAGTTTGCTGTGAGTGGAACATACAGGTTTGCATTGTTTTGGCTGGGGAGCCAGGGAGAAGTTAACACTGGGGTGTTGTTGGTGAGCAGTGTCTCTAGGGAATTGCATTAGAGAACCTTTGTTGTTACTGTGTGTTTATTTGAAGGCACAGGTCGGGAACCAAGCCTAAATGTGTGGGGAACTCTGTGACCATGTAATGAATAGATCAATTGCCAGGCCTAATGATTTGAGGACTAAGATGAAAGGCAGGAGGTAAAGCAAGAGGATGCAAGACAAAGCATAAAGTAACAGTCAACAGTATACTTGTGTCCAAACGCTGGGAAGTTTATGTGAGTACTACAAGCTTTTGGTACTGTTTATCTCATATTGATACAGTTACACGGTATAATGTAACTGTATCAAATACCGGGGGGAGGGGGGAAGAAATTTGAAGAATCACAGGATAAAATAAGTAACTAAATTACCTACAGTTGTCTGTGGTGCTTATATGTGCCTCTGCAGTGGAAAGTTCCCAGAATATTGCAAAATGTTGTGAAGGTTTGAAACTCTGCAATCCAAAGTGATTTGTCTGTTAGTAGAAGAGACATTCTCAATACAAGTGTGAGGATATATGCCTCTGTGTGTCATTCCTGGTTAGGCTGAATGGGTATGTTAGAATAAAATCTTTTACACTGTTTGAAAACATACTAGATGAGATTATTAACTACTTACTAGCATTTAGAGGACGGTTGAAATATTTCTTTAGAGTGCTAGTATCAAAGCAACATATGTGATGCATGTGAAACATCTACTATTGTATATCAGGTACCTTGTTCAGTTAATGTCTGTGTGCCTGTTGCTTTCTCAGGTCAACCATCTTTTATTTGGTTCTGATTCATTAAGAATACAAAAGACCATATTTTTCATTTTACTCCACTGTGTGTAGAAGTATCACTTCAGGCACACAGTGAGAGTAGGAATTTTTGGAGTATGCATTTTAGTGGGATTTGAACATCTAAGAATTTTTGCATGATACAGTTAATTTTTAAAGTATTTTCTGAAGAAACCTACTTTATATTTAGTAAATAAGTTTTGAAAGAAAGATTCAGCCTCTTTTCGGTTCACTGTTGTGACACTGTGCTCATCAGCTGTGGAACACTGTGAGGTGTTTCAGCATCTGTAAGACTTGTAATCTGCTGAGCTATACTTGGAATAAACCTGAGTTGATGAAACAATCAGTGAGCCTTTGGCACTCTCAGAACTGATTAGTGAAAATCTAGCCTGTCTTTGCTCATGTGACACATTCCACTGTGCTGTTTATACTGAGGCTGAACCATCAAGGTTTTCCACTGTGACTGACTCTTACCTAATGCCAGTAGCTGCTCAGGCCATGATGACCTCATCTAGAGAGAGCATGCATCCTGTCAGACGTGGTAGAGTTGTGATTATGTAGATACTTCACTATTTGTTGACAGGTAGCCATCTATTGTGGTGTTTCTTAGTGATAGTCCAGTCAGCTCTGGTCATTTTTGCATAGATGGCAGTAGTGCAGTGACTGCTAAATGCACAGAAATGATTGATTCAAATTTATGCTTGTTAATTTTCAAACTTTCTGTCTAGACTCCGTAAAATTGACCAGTCGTCCACTGAGGTAAAACTGAATTTCAAGGTATTGCTTGACAAACTCTATTGGCAGCTCATGTGACACACCTCCACAAAAAGCAATGACTACTTGCTGTGTAGCTGTTGTGTGACACATACAATACACTAATTGGAATGTACTATTCCATGCATTAGGCCTGGAGTAAATGCATGTGACATGGCTCAGGGAAACAAGTATGTGCTTTTCTGTTGGGGAAGGATTTGTACAAACTAATTGATGTGATTACGTGCATATATCAGATTATAGGATTGGTCCTGAAGTCTGTGGATTATCTTGAAATTACAGTCAAGGTTTGTGAATTTCATATGCAGGCAAGCAAGAATGCTACAAAATAAACTGATGTAGACCTGTGTGGTGTTACACTGAGTGATTTGAGCCAAAATATGTCTAATAATAATTCAGTGAAATTCAGGAGTATCTTTGGCACTCTAGATTAGTATCAGGTGATTATCTCCAGCTAAGATAAAATGAGGGTCAAGATTGGTTCTGGCATTTAGAGCTGGGGTGTTGCTTGCTTTATTGAACGTGTTAATTTAAAGCTGCATTAGGAAGAGATGAGAAAAGAAAGATTCTCCAAAGTGAATTTCATAGTGACTTTTTTGAAAGACTGGTCTCAAATTCTTTTTAGAAGTTAAGGAGTGTTGTTTGAAATTAACTCTGTGTTGGTTGGATGGACACAAGCTACCATAAACTGACACTAGTGGAGTACTTCTTGTGCTGAACTTGTAATCTCACATTTAGGACTCTTAGCTGTAAAGATCTCATCTGTTATTATAAAATAATTACACTAAGTTTATAACTTGGCATTTTGTAAAACTTACTAGTATTATACATATGAGAGTAAGATCATAGCCTGGTGTCTTAACCTGACATGCCTTAGATCTGTTAAATTGTAAATGATGTCACCTAATTAATGTTGCTTGGTTGAGCCATACCATGACAGAATTATTGTACCAAGGAGTGATGGGCAATGCCTTCTAAATGTTTTGCGTGGTCCCTGTAAATCTTATAAAATAACTACTTGACCTCTCTGTCCTTTATCTGATAGCTAGTTTCAGATCATTAGATCTGAAGCTGATGTTGCTGTGGACTGCATATTGCAGCACAAACAGTTGCTGGGACTTTCCTACTTAGCCTTTCTCCATACGCTGTCTTCATCTGTGTTCTCCTTAAAACCTATAAATATATTTTTCAGGACCCACATCACAGTTCTGCATTTGCTTTGGAGAAGGGTATGTGGGCCCAGGAGCTCCATTTCAGCCCAGCTTGAGGCTGTCAGTCCCTGCTCCCATGGCACTCCCTAGATCCTCCAACTCTGTCTCAGCTCAGCTGGGTCCAACCCTCAGGCTGACAGCCTGGCCTGACCTCAGCACTTCCCTGGTGCCCAGGGCTGGGGCTGTTCCCCCAGCTCTCCTGCTCCCTGGCTGGAATGGTGAGGCTCTGCCCTGCCAGCACCATGAGGAGCCCCCACTGCTTCTGCATCCCAGGGAGCTGCTGGACCTCTCTGGCACACAGGTACTGCAATATGATGTTCTGATCAGCACCTGGGCCTTTGGTGTAATTCAGTATTTCATGCATTTAGAACCCTGATTTTACAGTGATATCAGCATCTTAGGCATGACTGTGGGAAAGCATCAAGCTGTGCAAAACAGTATTAGTGTTTGAAACAGTTTGAAAATGTCCAAAATTTTAATATGAGATTATTTTCTTCAGTGAGGAGAGGGTGCTGCTGCAAATTTTAGCTGATAGACTCTGTGACTAAGCCATTTTCTTTCCTGTGTGAATACATTAACTGTGATGATAATACCCTGAGAAATCCAGAGGGCTAGTTCTTCAAAAGTAGTTTGATGAAAATTTGCATTACTTTCAAATAGATTTAATTCTCTATCTGTTTTAAATATCTGTGCCAAAATGTTTTAAAATCCACAGTGTTAAATAGGAATAATGGAAATTAACATCATTGGACTGTGACTCTGTTAGGTGAATGTACAGGTTAGCTGTCCATCACTACTGTGATTTTCACCTAACTCTTTAAATTACTATTTGTATGGAGGTTTGCTACAGTTAATCAATATTTTATAATGGCCCCTGTAAATCCAAATATAAAAATATATTCTCAGTTGTTTATATTCCTTCCTTCTAGCACAAGAGGTGTGCTTTAAAGTACAAATTTGCATCAGAATAATTCATAAAGCAGTTTGTTTCAGGGCTATTTTTTTTCCTCCCGAGCCCTCTCCCGAAGTAGCCACAGTAGAATTATGGATATTGAGATCTCTTTATGAATTATTTGTACAATTGTCCCAAGAGGGCAACTTGGTACTGGGCAGTGGTTTAGTGGATCATTAGTGGGTGCGAATTAGGCTTGCAGGAGGCGTTGCCTAAGAATGCAACCGGAGGTGACAGTGGTCAATGCAAGGGGGGGCAGCATGAGATCTTAACATAAGTTTCCATGCTCTGTGGAGTTGTTGAAGAGGTCCAAGCA
The DNA here is from genome assembly GCA_013399695.1 of Formicarius rufipectus. Lineage (NCBI taxonomy): Eukaryota > Metazoa > Chordata > Aves > Passeriformes > Formicariidae > Formicarius > Formicarius rufipectus. The sequence continues at coordinate 1,000,145 of VXAU01005779.1, read as the reverse complement.
CAGTAAGACAGTATGTGTGTTCCTCCCAGCACATCAGACTGTTGGGAAGCACTCTTTGAGCTAAGAGGAGAAAAAGTACATATATTGTAGTTGTTGATGTCACAGCAAAATGTTTCAAATAGGTTGGTGTCCGGAATGTATCTGGACTGTATCTACATCTGCACCCAGTAGAGGAAGATGTAGTATTTTCACAATAAAAATAGCTTTGGTTGTACTCGTTAGTTGGTTTGGTATTTCACAGGAGCATGTCTGGATAGCAGGTAGGATGGTTCTGTCAATGTGAGTCATCTCAGATTTGCCAGTAGATATTCCTGTCTGAGCAGCTGTCCTGCAGAGGGTCTGTTGCTTTGCTTCTCAGATGGCTTTATGTTGTAAACATTTTGGTTCTTATCAGCCCTGTCAGGATGCAGACAGTCTGCTGCTCTGTCTATACATTAAACTGTATTCTAAAAATGGGAGTTATCTGGAACAGAAATGATTTTAATAAGTAGTCCAAGCAGCACAGTGATACAAAGCAACAAAAATATTAAAAATGCTAGACCTAGTCTTGCAAAGTGATAACTCCATTGAAAGCACCTCATGATGGTTGTTCTATTTTTGTTTTCTGTATTACACCATGTGGAGAATTATTAATGGAAAATACGTGTGTGCAGACCCTGAGGAGGGTATCAGCGAAACACAAACTCCCTTTGTGTTGATAATGGTGTGCCTTTGATGTGCAAACAAAAGAGAACTGCTTTTTTTAATGCCCTTTTTTTCCTTTTTTATCAAGCACCCCATTTTTCCTATTTCTATTAAAATGTGCACTCTTTTGTTGAGACTGGTTTGCATGCGCTTTTTATTCCATTATGTTCATGTTCCTAATGGAAATAGTTGTCTCCTGCCATAGGCGTAGATGTATAGTGTCTAGATGCCTTATCCCAGAAATGCCTTTTATTCTTGTTTTCTAAGACTAGTTTATCATGGAACAAACACCTTTATACCTCTAAGTCTCCAGCCACATTAAGACAATTGTACCACTTTAATTATGCTTTTATAATTAAAATGATGTAATGTGTGCATGTGCACTGTATTTCAGTGAACATGTTGATTTTAAGTATTTAAGATATCCATCTTATTCCAGCATATTTGTGTATAATCCTACCTCTCAGTACCAGTAGTCTATCGCATGTATCTAAGCCCCTGATGATGCATTGTGTCCTCGAGTCATTTAGCCCTTTGTCTGTTCAGAATGACGTGACTGACCCCTCTGAGGCAGGTCCTTGAAAGAAGATGAGTTTTTCCCCTGACCTTGACCAGCAGGCTCACTGTTGTGTTCAGCTCTCCTGAGGACACTGCTCTGTTTCCCTCAGGAATGCAAAAAAGTAATTTCCCCAGATAACAGCCAAAAACCCAATTAAGCTTAGATTAAAGAAACAGAGGATTTATTGGTATTTTATGGAATAGTGGAAAAGGAAAATAAAAGATCAGAGATATTAAATTGCCTGAAGTGGAGACACAAACTATCCTGTTGCTGACATTACTCTTCACTTTATAGAATAATTGGTGGAGTTTTAGTTGGTTTTAACTATATAACAGTAAAACATCATCTCTCCCAGAGCCCAAAGTCATGTCTGTTGTTTTCTGTAGAGCTGGAAAGACTGTGACATGCTGTCTTTGAAACTGTGTGTGGCTGGAAAACCCCCTCAGCAACTTGGTCTCTGAATTTGATGTGAAGGTGTTGGTAGTAACAAAACATGTTTATTTGCCCTGTAGGATGTTAAAATACATGCAAATGGAACTAAGTGCACCAGATTTTAATTTCCGTTTTCTTTGTATGCTGTATTTCAGCACATGATTTTTTAACACCATTTCTACAATGTATTTCAGATCTCATTATGATCTTCCAGAGGATCCATTGTCTTCTCATCACCTATTCGAATGGGACACTAGGTACTTCCTAGCTTGAAACACTTGAAACACAAGAAAATGAATTATTTGCATATCTTTAATTAACCCTCTCTTTGTGTAGATTAAGATTGCCTTTAGTAACTGTCAGGGTTCTTGGCCAGTTGAACAAACAGCTTCTTGCATGCATTTCAATTACTGCACTTTTGTATTGCTAATGAGACTAAGCAACAGTTTCTTGGAGGCATTCTTAATATAGCTATTTCATTCACATTTTTATACAGGTACAATGTTCCAGCTGTGTAATTAACGGTGCCATCTAAACTTTAGAGGTGGATAGAGAATTAAAAATCAGCATGACAAATACGTCAGGTATAATTCAAATTGTGAAGCTCTGTTATAAGTTATTTTCATACCACACAGTCCCAAACTGCTTTACAATATAATATACACAGTACAGACCATTCTGCCCTCAGAAGGCAGCAGCCAAGTGTGCAGAATTTGAATTGGGAAAGTTTAGTCGCGGCAAGAACATGGCTGTTGTGAACAAGCCATACCATCTTCATCTCTGGGAGCAGACAGGACTTCAGGGCTTTTATGGCCTCCTTGGGAGGATTTCCTCATGGCAGTGAACCCTCCAAAATGAAGGGTTGACCTTACCAGTGTTATTAATATAGCCAAATTCCCACCAAAACTAATACATCTATTGGTTGTACAACAATCTGTACAATTGCATATTTTGATGTTTCAGTAGCATGGTGTGCTCTGCAAAGCTGTGGTTGGATGGTTACCTGCAACAGAAGTGGCATAAACTGCAGTAGGATGATTTGTAAATTAACCTTACATGTTTTGTAGTTACAGAGATGAAATGTGATTAGAAATAATTCTCACTATACTATTAAAACTAGACTTTAGCTTTTTGACCAGATTAGTTCTTAGAGGATGACAGAGTTATTGTATTAGGAAAGCAACCAGAGAAATCCCAGGGTCAAATGTAAGACAGCATCAGGGAAGGTCAGAGGGATGCATTTGCAAGTCAAGAAGATATTGAAGGGGAACTAATTATAGGCTTAATTGCTGTAGGTAATGGCAATTCAAGATACTATATTTAACATAGCCTGGATACTATAACTGAGGTCATCCAACAAATAAATCAACAAATCCAAAGCAGATTTTCAAGAAACATTTAGAAAGGAATGGAAGTTGTTAGACCTGCTGAAGCCAAGAGGACTTTCACCAGTGAGTCAGGTTTTCTAGCAGAGCCCAGACTTCATCCTTAGGCATAGAAGGGCTGTGGCTTTGCTTCGGAAAACATCTTCAATGCAATAACTCGTAAATTTCTAGTAATGTGTCTGCTTATGTTTCTGGAGCAATGCCCATGATAGTCTGTGGGTTTTAGAGCTGGAAGTTGATCCAGGGAACTATGGTCCCACTAGCAGATATGTCACTGGCTTGCTTGATGACTTTGGCTAAGGCACGTTGGATGATTTATGATTATTTGCTCCTTAGTCTCTCCCCATCTAAACTACATATTTGTCTTCATAAAAAGCTTAAACATCTATGATGAATAGTGCTATCTCAGTGCAGTGACATGGTGTTTTCAAGGAGGAGACAAACAAGGGCCAGGGAAAGACTTGGCTTAAGTGGGTGAAGTTAGTTGTATTTACTGCTTTTCTGCTTGTCCATATTTGTAGTTCACAAAACTGGAAACAATGTGGTACTAATTCATGGTCTGTAAAACAAAAATCACATTTTAGGCTTACATTTCAGTCAGTCTCATTTTTATGAACTTTGCAGTTGTGTTTCACTTGGGATGTATTTGGCTGCTTGACAAAGTGACTGGAGATTTATAATTCCTTATTAGTAACTCAGGGCTCTAAAGGGAATAACAGAGTACTTATTTACTTTTCTAGGTCAGACTCATGATGTAGGAGTTTAATGAACTTCAGCTAAACAGGAATTGAAACAGAATTAAAATCTCAGAGTGCATCTGTCCAATAAGGTGATTAATCTTATTTTCTATAGGTTAGATATTTTTTACCTCCACATAGCTGTTTAGGCTGCACTTTCTCAGTAATCAGCCAATAATATGAGACTGTCATATAGAACCAGTCAATGCACTGATGTGATTTTGCTCTGAAATTACATTATGTCAAATAACTGTATTTATGTATCAGTGTTTAGGGCAGCAAGATCCCAGTTCACATATGCTGAAAAAAAGTTTGTGATTCATGTTAGCAGCTAAACTGTTGCTGTAGTTTTGATGCTTCTCAGATGTTGTTTGAATCAATAAGGTGGGCACTTCTCTGTCAAGAACACGTTGAAATCTATCATCAGGAAAAAAAGGGTGCAGTATTTATGCTTCCCTGTAAATGTGAAGGGAATACAGTGTTTCATATTTTTACAGGAGATATATGTTGGTATTTACTTGATATTACAAAATTATTGATGGAGATAAAGATGTGTGAAGGGAACACGAAAACATGCTACCTGACTACAGGCATGCTTTGCACTGCACTTGTATTGCAGGAAATGCAAAACATCTCTTAAATGAAGAGTTTGTGTTATATTCAGAAATGTCTGTGAACCAAATGTTTAAAACACCATAATATACTTGACGATCCTAAGTCTTTAAGTTGATACTGTTTAAACCTTGGAGGTATAACTGTGTATGGACGTAAAAAGCCAAATCTCCTTGGTTTGTGCAGTATTCAGTAAATTTATATACAAATTAAGATGGGTTTCAGTCAGAATGCAATTATATGGAGGGGGGGAACCTAAAAAAACTCAAACAGAAACCAAGGGATAATAGAAAACACTGAGTGAGTAGTTGTCTTTCTGCTTATTCATAGCTCTGAAGAAACACCTCTCTTTATGCTGTCCTAAACACTGGTTCTGAAATAAGTTCTCTGCCCTTTTCTCAAAAATCGGAGACCAAGGTTGCCCTTCTGAAAAAAGATCTAATCCTCAGTTAAACACGGAGGTCCTCTGCTTTGCCATGGAGAGTAGCCTGGTGGTTAGAATGCATATCTACAGTGCAGAAGCCAGAACCTGCATTCTTCCTTTGTCAGATCTGATTTACAATGCTTTCATTAAGGATACCACCCTAATCTTTAACCTGTAAATTAATGTTGGAGTCAGACTACTTTGTACTTCCTGTTGGAGCTGTGCCTCCAGGCACAGAAGGAACAAGTGGGACCCAAACACTAGGAAGAGCTTGGTTCAACTGCTGCTGTTTTTGCATGTTATCCAATGACCATTCTACACAGAGCTCATGAAAATCCTCAGGGCACTGACTAGCTTCTTGAGCCATCACCCAAGCATGTTGCATAGTCTCTGTTCACCATCTCTTCTCATTATTCATGTTAGATTTTCTCTGGCTTATTTGTGAAATAAGTAATGGAAAGTAGTATTGGACTTTGAATTAATTTTCTGCTTTTCTCCTCATCATCCAAGTGGCCAACAGGCAGAGAGTGCAGAATTCTAATTACTCTCTGTGATACAAGAGAGAGACCTGGGCTCCAAATATCAAGCTAGACTCTTAAGAGATATATGAGATAAAAAGAAGATGGCCTTTCCGTTATACGAATCTGATGTGAAAGAGAGAGAGGAGGAATTTTATATTTGTTTCGGTTTTGACCAGAGAATGCTTGACTCAAAAGCAATAAACTACCAGTATTCTTACTTGTAAAAAGCACTTAAACAGGACTTCAAATAGTAAGATGAAACTCCTATTTAATAGTAGTTAAGAATGGCTGTTGTGATGTGACAACTAAACAGAGAGGTGAATTAGGGAAGCTTTTTCTACTGCTCAGCCCAGTTTTGTGGTTAGTCAGTGGAAGAATCAGTTTACTTATTTGTTTGCCACAAAGAAAGGCTAAAGAAATAGGAAATTCTAGAGCTTTTGAGTGGAGTGCATTATGAAAATGACAGTGGAGGTTGTCACCTCTTTAGGATGTAAATAATGGGAATAACTTTTCGTGTGTTACTGTTAATGGTGATGGGAGGATATCAGACCCTGGACTGATGGTAAGAAGGCGTGTAGAGGTTGAGAGAGGAGAAAAGATGTGATCACAACCAGGCACAGTTGTTTTAGAAGAGACTAATGTAGAAGCATTTGTAATGCAGAACTGGTAAAATTTGGCATGATTATGAAGGGGTGATGCAACTTGCGTAGTAAGAAGCCCTTTTTTACCATATAGCTGATTTCTGCAAAGACTGCTTTTTTTTTGGCATAATACACTTGTTTTGCTATAACAATAATGTGTCTCTAGAATAAATATTGGCTAAGAGTGGGAATGGCTGAACACAGAGTGTCTCTGCCTCTTTGGGAGGGATCAGTAGAGACAATAATGCAATAATGTCATTCCTATCCTATTCATTGATATGCTGGGGGGTTTTTTCCACTAAGATATATGAACTCCCTTGAAAACTAGGTCAACCTAAATGCTGTCACAAGTGCTCATCACCAAGTGTGTATTGCTGCATACCTGTCACACTCGGCAGCTGGAACGAATTTCATGAAGGGAGTAGGGTAAAAGGTGAAGCTCAGCACGATTATTGGCTGTGAGGGAATCACACTTTTGCAGTCTGTCTGGTACAAAACAAAGAAAATGGGCAAAACATTGTAATACTGCTGAATACAAATAGTGTTTGACTTTTGGTATTTAAACTGATATTTTTTGTTAGATTTATTTGCATACACTTGGTGAATTCAGTGGATTATTCTTGCTGCATAAGAGACTGAATTTATTGATATATCTAGATGTGGAAATTTACTGTGAATTTCTTGAAACCCTTTGGTGTTGAAAGTTCTTTAAGTGGAGTTAGTTTCAGTGTAATAATGGGATTGTTGGTGATAAATTACTAAAGTGTTTACTGCTCACCAAAGAAGAGCTTTTTATGCCAGAGTGAAGTTACGTGGATGAAAGCCATGGTGTCTACTCATGGCATATCTTTGCTCCAGCAACTCTTCATGATCGCAGTTTAGGATTTGTGCTGGAGAACAGCAGCATCTCATCCTAATTGAGCTGTCCAGTAACACTTGGGGAATAATACCACATATGTAGTCATGTTTCATGTAAGTAGGTAGCTTGCCAGGCTGGAGAGAAACAGAGTTAGGGCTCAAGCCTGTACTTTCATCACTGTCTTAATACAAGCTGAAAGCATCCTATGAGACAGATCACCAGATTTTTGTGTAGATAAGAAGGTGGTAGTTACAATTCAGCTCTACAGCTGGAGCCTGCCTAGGAGTAAGTGATTCTCATCTGCATCTGTTATCTGTTTGGTCCTTGTCTTTTTCCCTGACAATACCTTCAGGTTGAGAGAAGGAAGTGGTTACTTTGTGATGCAAATCAGTCCTGCCAGGTGTAAGAAGGTAACTCGTTCATTCCATATCAATTTTTAAGGCAGCTTGTAACGTATCTCTCATTTGCCATGAAGAATTTTGCCAAGTGTTTCAATGAGACATTTACAATCTCTCAAAATTTTTTTAAAAAAATTTCCTTTCACATTGTCGCTCTGAGTTGTATCTGACTGCCGAGAACTGGACTAAGAGACTGAAACAAAGCACATTCTCTCTCAGGGTGAGAAGAAATTTTGCCTGTAAGAATGAAGTAAAATGTTGCTGGGTTTTCCTGAGAAGGAAGGCAAGAGCAGAGAGGGCAAAAATGGTCCAAATAACCATCCTGTTGTTACCAGGACATGGGGCAGGTGACTCATTAGGGGCCTGTTCTCCAGAAGAAGGGGAGGGGAAGCAGCACAATGAAGTCTTTTGCCGAAGTGGCAAGAATAAAGCAAAGAGAGACTCCAGTGAATCTGTTTGAGAGGGATAGAGTAGGAATGGATTTGCTGAAGCATATGTGGTGTGTTCTGGAGTATAGGGATGGAGGCAGCAGCAGGGTGGGTGAGCAAAGAGCAGCTGCTGGGACGCTGGAGTCGTGGAACTCTGCACAGCTTTGAGCATACAGGACGTTCTCAGGTTTCCCTGCAGGTCTGATTTTGGGGCAAAGGATGTATTAAACTGAGGCAGAGGAAATGCTGGGCTTAGTTGAAGGCAGATCACTATTCTCCAAAACCCTGGAAGGAATCCTAACACTAACAGGGTTAACAGGGAGAGTATGACACAACACTTCCCAATTAGGACTACTTAAAAACTTCTGGGTAAAGAGTAGATACAGATTAAACAGCACTATCTCATTTGTGGTAACTACAGTCTGAAATGGGCATATGTGACCATTTATTACACATTCTTTAGATATCATATCTCAGTCGTTCTGAGAAGTTTCCTCTTCTAATTCTATCACTCCAGGTGCTGGAGATTTAAGAAAAACATGCAATATTACAAAACATATTAAAAAGTTGTATAATTGGCAATATGGTAAGAAGAATAAACAGTTCATCTATCTAAGACTACCAAATGCAGCAATTCAGTCCCCCTCAGTTGGCGATACCCAACTCAGGAGAAGCCTTTTGTTGCTAGAAGGAAGGTTGTCTTCTAAGGTCCAGAAGTGCTGTTAGTTTTCATAGAGTTGCAGAATATTCTGTGTTGGAAGGGACACAAGAATCATCAAGTCCAGCTCTTAAGTGAAGGGCCCATGCAGCGGTTGAACCCCCAAGCATCGTGTTCTTGGCACCATGCCCTCACCAACTGAGCTGATCTGTAGATTTAAGTCATAAGCAACTGTCATTGCATTCAGAAGAGAAAAAAACCAACCCATCTCCATCTTAGGGAGTCCTGAGGCTTCTTTATTCACTTATTCCTGTTCTGCTAAACAACTGCATGTTTTCCTTCATTCAGTAGGCTTTAGCTGAATGAAAACCCCCCTATCAATACTTAGTAAAACAATCAGGCATGGTATTAAGATGAATGGTTAATAAGTGGAAAATTATTTAAGATAGAAATATTCTGCTTGCCTTTCCATTAATTTTTTCAGAGTATATATAGTTCACAGTTCTGGTGCATAAGGATTGCATACACCCAGGTGCAGAAGGCTGCATGGTATCTACCAAATCTTTACACTGTAAATAATTTACCTTTATTGCCAAGTGGAATCAGAATTTTCCAGTCTTAGAACAAAATAAAGTCTTGTTAGTCCATCATGTTGTTACTATCACTGATGCTTACTAACCATTTCCACTGATGTGAACGTCTAGATATCCTACCTCTTTTTGGATAAGTTGATTGATTCCTGGAGCCAGTTTACTCAAGTTGCAACTGTCTTTCTCAAACTTGATATGTAGCATTTGCTCAGAGCGAGAAGTAAAAAGAGAATGCTGGTACTTGTTTGTGCTTTGGGCTAATCTGGAAAGAGAAGAATATTTTTATATTTTGTATCCCCCCCTGCTACTAGTCTTGCTAGCAGGGAGAAAGGAGGCATTTTTCTGCTGTGAAAAAGTGCTTAATTAATACTCAACTAGAGCTAAGCCCTGTAAAAAACCCACAGATATGTTTGGGATTTTTTTTTTTTTTTTTGGTGAATGTTTTTGTGGTGGATTTTGTTTTGCTGATGGATTTTGTTTATTTTTGTTTTGGTTTTTTTCTCAAAGAGAGGCTGACTAACTACTAAGCCCCAGATTTCTGTGAGCAACACAGGAAGCATGCAGTTATTTCTGAGAAAGATAATACGTTAACAATTGTGGTTTGTCTGTCTGAGGACTTGAAGTTGGTCATTCCAGTCTTTTATTCAGGAGGGATGAACATGTGAAATATTGCAAGGTGATGTTGGATAACTGATCTTCAAACAGAATTAAAAGGCATCATTCAGGTCATAGGAGTGAGCTGTTTCAACATGTGACATCCACAGAACTGGGTTGCCTCAGACTATATTAATCAGCAAAAAATAAATATGTATGTAATTCACATTTCCACAGGAAGAGTTGCCCACTGCACAGCACTTGCGTAGCCTGTGCTTTTTAGGTAGATACTGTTGAAGCAATTCAGTGATGCTCAGTTGTGACTTGCATCACTTCCCTAATTTGTCGGTCTGGTTGATAGAGCTGCACAAGAGAGCTGGCTTGACGTAAAAAGTTATGCATTGAACTTGAATATAGAGTTTGTCTATGAAACATGTGCTGGCTCTGTAATGCAGATTTCCTCTCTTAAACTTCAAAGTGTTATGCAAAGTACTGACTGCAGCAGCCATAGACACAAACTGCAGCATTAGCCCAGCTCCTGCTCACACCTGTCGAGTGCAGGGGTGGAGGAGACAGCCAACACTGGGATGGCACTGGTATGGTACATTTTCTGCCAATTGAAAATGAAGACCTAGGATGGAGTTGGTACAGAGGAAGCCTTTTGTGGGTACCAAGTTATGCCATTATGCTTTTAACCTGCTGTCAGCTCAGAAGGAAAGATGAATATGCTTTTATTTTTGATTATTTGAAGTGCTGCTACCTGGAAAACCAGAAATGTCTTCCATTTATGCACACTGAAGTGAGCACTAAGCAGCACATGTCATTAATAGCTCTGGGAAAGAACTCATCTATTCTTATAGAGCAAAGGGTAGAATTTATTACAGCAGAATATGGAAAGAAATTAGTCATCCATGATGTGGCATAGGATATCTTCTCTTTCACATGGTTTCTCCATTTCTGCCTTGTAACTCAGTAGCCCTTTCCTGCATTTTAGATGATGCATTTGCATTTTCAGTTTGTACGTTTCTGTTTCTGGTTTTGTTCTTCATTGGAAGGTAAGAGGGGAATACATAGGAGACTTAAAGGGGGAAAGTGGTGAGCACACCCAAAGCCACAGCAGAGAATAGTCTGGGGAGAAGTGGTGTCTTTAGATACAGCTGTGACATGTGGATACTTGGGAACTACATCCATGTGTGTGAACTAAACATAGAAATGGCAAGATACTTATAAAGGGTCCAATTTACAAGTCGTGTATCATTTTTGCACTGAATAACTGATTTGTCTTTGCAGTTAACACCATTTATGTCTGAGACAGAACGGTGAATGTAGTGTCCCTGTTTGCTAGCAGTTCAGGCTTGGGACTGTAATGTGAGGTATAATGTCAGGCAGTGCCTCGCCGAGTCTAATTTATGGCTTTGGAACAGCTTGTTACGCACCCGGTGTGGGTCTGGGTGAGGGGAGTGAAGAAACCCCCACCTTTCCATGTGCCCTAACAGCAGATTGCCACGTCTGCAGAGCTCTGCTGCATCAAAAGTAGATTAAATCTTTATTTAAAAATCACAAGATGGTGACAATGCTCTTAAACAGTAGCTGCTATTAAGATGTCAGCGTTGCCGTCAGTACCTGACCTAACAGTGTTGCCCCTCTAGTGAGGATGGAAAACAGGTTGCTACTTGCTGTGCGCTATTGTAAATGAGGAGCACAGATCTAATCCTTTTTGATATGGCTTATTATTCATCTGTAAGATTAAAAATGTATGTTGTATTACTTCAGGGGTTGCACTGACCTCTAAATTTCATGCTCCTGGATTTCACATCTTATGTACTGTTATTCTATATTTTGGCAATATTGAGGCTTAGTCATACATGAGAAAGAAAATGGGAAGTTACAGACAATGTGGTCATTGTCCATTTTATGAAAACTTGAGGGCTTTGTCTTGTGAACATTGTGCAAAATGGCCAGATATTGATATCCTGACTAATTATTCAATCAAAGATTTGGCAGGTCAGTCAGTGGGAACGATGTACAGTGGACTAGAATTGATCGCACTTCATTTCCCATCAATTGGCAGAGCAAATGGTAGCTCGGCTGTTAAGTTGGGATTATTGCCAGTCATTTTTTGGGCTTGTGCCTTCCATTTTTATCCTTCCAAATGAGAACCCCCAGACTGCTCAATGAAAGTGAATGCCTTCTGATGTTGGTGAATAAAGCAATGCAGAGTGTTTGGAGCCTCTGAGGGACGTGAGACTATTTCTGGCTCCATAATTGATGCTGCTGCATAGTCCTATAATCACCTAACCTTATTGAATTGTCCCCATGTGAAGATTTGATTTCAAATTTAGTAATTATTATACATCATTTATTTTCACATAGATTACAGGTTCATCTGTAAAATGACAGAATTTCACCCCAGAGCTCTTTGAATGTTCTGCTCTTCACTTTTACTCTTTTTGGATATGCTTGTGACACTTCCAACTTTGGTGATTTACTAGTGATTAGTGGAGTTCTGTGACAGATTTATTGTAGCCTTCCAAAGAGTGATGGGTCAGATATGTGGCTATGAAGAAGTGGTTCCCCAGGACCTTTATTTAACACAGGAACACAGGGTTAGATCCCCTGAAGAGCTTTGGTGTGTAAAGCAGGACTTAACCCAATTAAATCTCCACTCCTAAACCTAAATGCATCATTTCAGTTTAAAAAAAAAAAAAAAAAAATCTTAGCTGCTGACTAACCTTGAAAGCTCATAAATGAGCTTGCTCTTTCCTCATTTGAATTTCAAGTGAACTGGATGCCTACATTTCTTTTTCTGCATCTGCCAGAATCTTTACCTGATTCCTGTGTAAGGCTGCTCAGGAGCTGAAAAGTACGATTTATTTCTCCCAAATGCTCTGGTTGGTTTGTCAGACCCACCCTACACTCACACATCTGGAGATGCCCTTCCCCAGCTGGAAGGGATGATGCCATCTACCCATCAGAGTTGTTTCTCGGATCACTCTTGGCTAGAGGGCAGCTCATCCTCCACAGGTGTGAGGTTTCCGCATGCATTTCAGTTTCTAGGGTTATATTTTATTCCTTTCAAAAAGGTAACATACTATTTAGCTTTCACGATAGAGGTGGATTCCTTTGGAAATGGTGGATGTTCAAAAATAATCTAGTTGTGACAAGGACAAATATTTTTGCATTAACAAGCTTTCATTTGACCATACATTGATTTGTTCTTTTTATTTGCTTTCCCAGGTGTCTGTTGCTCAAGACTAAATGAAAAAAAAAAAAATCTTATTTCTGATGTGAAACCATCCACATGCTAAACAAATATACATTGAACCAAAACAAACTATTTTAATAACTTTTTAAAATTAAATTCAAATGTAACATCCTTTGCAGCCAATTAAAGCAAACATAACCTCCAACACATTTAGCATGTTAAAAAGATTTTTGCTGTGTTCACAGTGTTACACAGTAAAAAGGAAACCAGCTAAGCCTTCTGAACCTGTCCCTTTCTGTAGGATGTAACTGATTTCTATTTAACTGTGATCGTTATTTTTGAGGGGTAGAAATCCTGTACAGTTGCCTTTTTTGGTGTGTTTTGGGAAGCAGAACACATGACAGGCGAAGATTTGAATCACACTCCAGCTGTAATTTAGTGCTGACACATCAGTGGAGTTTGGCTGTGTTTTCCAGTGTGGGTTTCTGGGACGAAGGCTCCTCCCGGCTGCGCTGCCTGAACTGTGGTTTCTCCTGGGAGGATGTGTTGTTTCCTCCTCGGATGTGCAAATCTGGGAAATAGGCAGGACTGACACAGTGCAGGCACTGTCATGGCCAAGGTGAAACTCCCACTTTGTTCACGCTGGGTTTCAGGATGTCAAGTTGCCAGCTGTCCTCAGTGGCTCTCCCTTGTGAGCAGTTTGGACACTCGTGGGCTCACCATGCCTCTGGCTGAGTCAGGATTATGCTCTCGTGCCATCTCCTGGCAGATTGTCACTGTGTTGCCTCTCTGCACTGTCTGTGTCCCTTCTGCCCTGCCCTGAAGAGATGTTTGTCACAGTGTGCCAGTCCTGTGAGGTCAGCACGAAAGCTGGTGGGGCTGAGGTGTCCCTGTGTGGATACCGTGGGGGATTGGAGGTGACAATGCAGGTCCGGGGACACTGAACAAAGCCCTCCTGAGGACACTGCAGTGTCAGGTGTTCCACCCTTGCAGGGTGTGTGCAATCAGGTGGGCACAACTCTGGGCTCCGAGGGTGTGCCGAGAGTGGGAAGCATCGGGCAGCTCCCAAGAACCACCTGGTATCTGTGGGCAACAGAAAGGCTGGTGCCACCTCACCCTGCCAGCAGGTGGGGTTTGGGCAGCTGCAGGGCACTCTCCTGGCACATTTTGCTGCAGGGTGAAGCCCCAAAGGCCGTGCAGTACAGATGGGGTGAAACACCTGGTGACATCTTTGTTCAGTGGAGTGAGGCAGCTACACTTGATGAGAGCTGGTCTTTGTCTTTTCAATTCTTTGCTGAAAGATTCTCATACAAAAAACTGTCAACACTCCAGTGTTTCTCCCCTACAAGAAGATAATATCCTGTCCTCTCTCTGGATCGTTGAAATTGTGGCTTGAGGAGGTCTGGGTTTGTAGAAACATGCTCTTTAGATGGGTGGGCATTATTTGGGGCAGTACACCTGGAAAGATGAACTTACATGTCCAGTGCAGAAAAACTACTTTAGAATAAGCCTATTACTCTGAAGAAGATGTTTGACAGAACTTCCTTCATGTGAAGGAAGAATCCTGGTCTGCAGCCCTGAAAAGCAAACACTGGTTACAGAATTTAAAACTTCCTACTGACGGGTTATCAGTTAGATGTCAAGGCATTCAGTAATGGTGATCTGAAACAATGAAAGATTGAGAGAGACTTTGAAAAAGTATCTGCAGCATAACACTTCTTGGTCATGCTGTCATGTTCTTTTCATTCTTCCAGCACCACCACCACTGTTACCCATAGCAGTTTGGGCTGAATTTTATGTACAGTTCAGTATCTGTAAAGACAGCAATGCCATGTCATCCTCCTGTTTTCATTTTGTTCCTGCCTTGTTTTGACTTTTTGCCTGCTGTTCTGATTGTGAAATGGCTCCAGAGAGTGATCCAGTCAAATACACTCCACCCCCTAGCCCAGGAAGAAGTGAACAGGAATTGTTTAATGTCACTGCCAGGTAAAATGCACTTTAAACGACACACACATCATGTCCAAGGAGTACAATTTAGGACTAATAATGTAAAATAAAATGCAGATAAAGTGTATAAAGCACTCAGAAATCCTCTGTGACTCCAGGACTTTGCATTTCGCCTCTTTGCAGGAAGGTTTTGTTTCTGCTTCTGCTCACTAAAAGGTGATTACTTTTTTCTTGATTTCTGTAGTTTTGTGTCTTAAACCTACCTCTTGCATTTTCTCTGTGGCACACTTCAAATTCCTTGACCAAATGGATTGGGTAGCTGTGAATTTAAGTTTTATCAGTTCCCCATTTAAGTGATATCATTTCCCCAGATACAGATAAGCTACAGCTTTAAGCAAGGAATATTACTGAGGACTGCTAGGCAAGTGCCTGGGAATCATGCTTCACTCAAATCAGTGGATGGGGCAGCATAAATAAAAGCATTAGTGTGCCACAGCCACAAGAGATGGCACA
The DNA here is from genome assembly GCA_013399695.1 of Formicarius rufipectus. Lineage (NCBI taxonomy): Eukaryota > Metazoa > Chordata > Aves > Passeriformes > Formicariidae > Formicarius > Formicarius rufipectus. Next base: position 984,958 of record VXAU01005779.1, on the reverse strand, counting down.
GGTCTAAATGTTTGTGAAATACATAGATATGGACATAGACTTAACCCTGCTTCTGGCAAAGTCAACGCCCGTTCCCCTCTGTAATTAGCTGACTTGCTATCAGCTCTTCCCTGGCTCAATTTTTTAAGGGCTCCCTCTTCCTATTTGCCCTGCAGTTCGGGTACCTTCCTTCAAGACAGACCTTTGTTTCTCTCCCAGACAGCCTTTTTCAGTGGTTCCTCCAGAGATTCCAGTTAACCTCATCCTTTTCACCCACACAGAAGATAGTTTTGACACTCTGCTGTAAATTGAAGAGCACTTCTTTGGAGAATAAATGCCACGTTGGCAGACAAGAGTGCCACTCTTGTACTTGATTGTCTAATTAACCCATCTACAAAGTGTTTAATTTCATATTAACCTGTACACTGACATACAGACTCAATACAAACATCTTGATGCATAAATGTGTTTATTATTTTTGTCTCCTGATCAGGCTGTGATAATAGTGAACAATTGAAGAGACATATTTGGAATGATTGAGACCCTTTAAAAAAACGCTAAACACTGAAAGAGCTGACCTCTGAATTAAAAGGTTTATTTTTCAAATGTAGTTGGAGTACAAAATCAGTTAAAATTATAGGAATACGTAGTTGCAGATATAGATTCATATTTTTAAGCATGTCTTAAAAATGTTTTTATCTGTTCTTGGTCTGAAGCTGAATTGAGAAACATTTTAGCATAAAACATTCTTTTATTTCACTGCATATGCGCACTGGAGAAATTCACAGTGAGTTTCTATAACCTGGAGCTATTAAATTACATGTACGTTTTGACCACTTTTGCTGCCAGAACCTGTTTGCAACATCTGTCTTTGGTGTTAATATGCCAGTGATTACAGAGGCCACTCTGGGATCCTGCTGTGGAGGTGGTACAACTTTGTGTATTGCTCAATCTGATACATCCTCAGAAAACATTTTAAACTCAGATGCACTATCTTCTGGGGGGAGGAAAAAGGAAAGGAAAAACGGCTTTAAATCTGCTTTTTGTTCTCCAGGTTCTGGTGTACTGTTAACTCAGAGGGACAGAAGTGAGACCATGTAGAACAGCCTGGGTTAAATAAAATAAACTGATGAAGGTTACATGGAGCTAGCCATGTGAACATCAAAACACTGAGGCTGAACATTTTTGACAGATTACGAAGCAAAGACATTTAAACAAAAATTTTGAACAAAGACATTTCAAAGCAAGAAGGAGCATTATTTTTTATTTCACTGTACTTCAACAAGATAGAGAAATAAAGGCAAGACGTATTTTAGAAAAATTCTCTGTGGAATTGTAATTAGACATTTGGCCTTACATTTGATCTGGCCTGGTTGTGGGCTCTGTGTGCTGTGTTATGTTAAAACTGGATGCTACTGGAAAGGCCCATCCCATTAATGCCTTGTAGTGATGATAGTTTTAGTGAGAATTTAGATGTATTAGGATGAGCCAGGTAGTGTCACAGAAGGAAAAAAGTGCTTGAATTTGAAAACTTAGGCACAGACTTTAAGGATCAGTGATGCTTGGCTTTAAAGCTGGGTTAGATTTTAAAAAACGACCCTGTGAAGCTTGAAGCTCAACAAAAAAAAATCCTGCATAGCCATGACAGGTGCAGAGAGAGCATCCGAGGGCATATCTCCATGAAGTATTTAAACTGGAAAGAATTGCCAAAACATACTAAAGCAAAGGAGAGAAGTGGATGTGGAAACTTTCTGAAGCAAAAATCCATACTGTCCAATACCTTTTCTGTAGACCATTAAAATAATTCCTGTTTTTCTGACACTTCAGTGATAACAATTTGCATAGTTAAGACACCATGCCTGTGGCTTTACTGCATTTTAGTGCAAGTACTTTAGCTGCAGAACAAAAGTAAAGCAGTTTGATGTAATATGGATGTCTATTTGCACTCCTTTTAAGGTAAACATTAGGCAATAACCATTTCTTTAGAGCCTGTATATTGTTCATATGGTTCTCTCTGCTGTTACAGCTCATGTTCATCAATGTGATACATTTTTGCCTGATTTTTCAGTTCTGTCTTTCATTCAGGATATTCTTTTCTTTCTCTGATTGCTTTTTCTTCTTAGACCATTACTCTAGTTGATAGCTTCAGGTTATCATTGTATCCTATCTCCCTCTCCAATAAGCCTGTGATTGATACTAATCTTCCTCATGGGACACATTTATAGGATGCAGGATGGAAACTACTCTCTAAATCGTAGCTTTATATGTGATGACAATTTGCAAGGTTGCAACTTAGATTCACTCCAGGTGGCTTAGGGGAAAACACCAGCACCTGGTAATCATGCTTCCAAAATAAGAAGAGAAGTGTGCCCTGTGCACCAAAGTTTCCTTGTTGTTCAGCCTCCTGTGCTGCTGCTGCTTTCATTTCATGTCGCTGGAAAGGGCTCAGTGTCCATAGGTGGTCAATGTCCTGTACCCAAACTCATGCCTTTTCTTTTCAGTGAGAGAAACCATATTTTAATTAATGTAATGGAAGCTCTGACTAGCAGGCAGTCCCCTGGAAAAGAGTTAATGTGCCAGAAAACACACGAGCAGAAGACTCTTCACTGACTTAGCAGTACTTTTTCTAAGAAAATTATCTCGGAGAAAGCTTCATGGAGTGTATTTGTTTTTCTGTTTTTCTCTTTATAATGTAGCCTCATGTTCTGAAATTTAATTAGATATGTCTAAGGACCTTTTGAAAATAGGATTATTATATTTTTACTACAGGTTTTGTAGATGCCCATCAGTATGGTGTCATGGCAAAAAAAATATTCAATTCCTTAGAGGAGTAAAATTTAAGGTGCTGTGATCCCTAGTGTGATGAATGTGTTTGCTGAAGTTTGGCTGTTTCACTGTCTTATCAAATATCTGAAGGCAGAGTCCAGTTCTATAATTAACTCGGAAGACTCAATGGGAAATGAAGATGCTAATGTTTCTGCAACATTTGCATATTCAAGCTCCACAGCCCAAGAAAGAAAGAGAAGCAATATGAAATTCACTTGTTTTATCTTTTATCTTTTTAAACAGACATGCATTTATCTTTATGAACAGACTTGCCAGGCCCTTTTTGAATTGCAAAGTTTTGCTGCAAATGCTTGTTATTTGGATTTGCATGAGGATTAACAATGTTGGGCAAGTGGTATCTCCTAGCCCTTTCTGTTTGCCTGTGCCATATCAGTCACTGGGATATAGTTTTCAGGGCAATCAGTGCTTTTAGTTCAGTGGATAATGCAGTTTGTTTTCATGGTAAATTCTCTAATGTTCCAAAAGTCTAGTTCAACAATAATTATAAATGTATTTGCTCAGAGGATTTTTTTCTCCCTCTTTGCCAGCTCTCTCTACCTGCATAAGGTGCTCTTATCAAGCATAAGGGTTTAAAGAATCAAAATTTATTAAACTTGAGAGTGAAATCTGAGCTGGTGTGCAGAGTGTAGAAATTAACACTCCATATAAGAACATATATGTGAAAAAGTCACGGTCAAAAGACTGAGATCAGAACACTGCACCACAAAATCAAAACTCCCAGAGACTTTAAAAGTCCATTTACCCCAGAAGTTCAAAATTCTCTTCATGCTTTAGATGTTTCAACCTGGGTTTTTTGCTCCACCTTTTTATACACAGAACTGTATATTCCAATATGCATCTGCATGATTTTTACTGTTAAGAGAAGATGGGTTTGATAACATCATTTCATAGATGGGAATTGAAAAACAGAAAACTTTGTGCTTGTATGTCTTTTTCTTTTGTGTTGTGTTTTTATTTTTTATTATTTTCTTAATATTATGAGTGCACTGTTCCACCATCAATATCTTACAAAGGAAAAATAATCAAGAAACTTGCATTATTATCACAGGATCGTGTCTCCCAGAGTCCTTGCATTGTGGAAATCACTCCTGGAGTGCACAGCTGCACTTCACTAATGAGACAGCTTGAGCCCCACAGCTTGCTATACTGACTTTCAGAACAGAAGTTACTTGGCAAATGTGAAGCTTCAGGGTGTCTATTCTACTTCAAGATGGTTGTTGGGAATTGCTCGAAGAAAAGCAGATTTGGCCTTACAGTTTTCATTCTTTCAGGGAATATACTAAGGAAGGAGGCATTCTGATCCAAACTATATATATTACTTGCTCATGAGAGATGGACATAATAACACGAAGAGCTTTACACCTGGCGCAGTGCTGAATGACAGGGACCCACAAGGGCTGGAGCAGCAGCTGTTTGTGATGTGCCAGCAATGGGCTGGGCATGGCTGGAGCTCCTGCAGAGGTTGGGGTGTCTGTTGTGATAGGGGGGGGATTGTCCTTTTGAAGCTTCAGGGAGAGGAGCACTGGGAAGGGGCAGCCAGCCCAGGGGACTAGTGGTCCCAAGCCATCAGGTTGTGGGAAACCTCAGAGCTGCTCAAAGCTACAAGAAAGTAAAAAAATGGAAGGTACCAGGGCAAAATACTGTATTGCTGGCAAAGACGTCATTATTTAGTGCTGTTGCTGGTGGCTGATGACCCAGCAATCGAGAACAAGCCATAAGTAATAAATTGCATTGAACGTGAGGTGAACCCAGGGTTCATGAACATCACGTATGAAATGTTAAGTTCTGTGCACAAGGCAAGGAACATAAAAAGCAAATACTGAGGTAACATACAGCGAGTGTCACAAGCTGTTGTGCTTAGGCCAGGCAGAATGGGCACCAGGCAGGGGAGACATGAAACTCCTACCAGTGAAATTACCTGCTTTGTAACAAAAAGAGAAAGCTTGTCTGCTCTCAAATAAGGTCACTTTCTCCTGAACCAGTAAGACTGTCTCTTACAGTGTTTATGTGCCCTTTTTCAACCATTAATACAGCCTTATACTGAATTAATTCAGTTCAAAATGGAAACAGATTTTCTTTCCTATGCATCAGTCTTCTTATTTGTACCACTGCTTTTATGTTCACAGTCAGTTTGGGAGCTCTTGCAGGGGAGGTTGTTGATTCGGGTAGTTAATACAGAGAGAGGTCACCTTATAACTTTTCATTCCAGCTCAGGCAGAAGACAGGCATGCTGGTGCTGGCTAACAATATGCTGTAGAGGTGTTGCAGTGCAAGAGAAACATTTTGCACTTTCAGTCTCAAATGCTTAGTTAAAGGTCATCCATCCAAAATGAAGTTTGGTATCCTTTAACCTTTCTTGGTCTCTCTTGCTCTCTCCTAATACACTTAGAAGTCATCTGCAATATTTCCAGATGTATCCATGAGGAATTCTGGGTGTTCATGAACTGACAGGTGGTCTTTTTCTGCTGAACTCAGCTGTTCTTCACTCTAGTTCTTTTTTGTTGTTGTTGTTCTAGTTTGGTTGTTTGGTGGTTTGTTGGTTCTGTGGGGTTTTTTGCCTGTTTGTTTGGTTTGGTTGTTGGCCAGGTCATCATTAGCAAGATAAAATACTCTATTTTTTATTTTTAGAAGGGAGACTTTTATACTACTGATGATGGGGTGATCTGAACCCAGAGACTTTGATAGTAGGTCAGTAAGTAGTAGAGGAAAAAGTGGGCTTTTCTAGTGATTTTTTTTTTTTTCTGATTTTAATGGAGAGAATTGTGTTGATTTCTAAATTGAAAGACTTTTATAAGGGGGAAAACAGTTATCATTTGATTTCATCACAGAGAAAATAATTATGTCTGAGAGTAACATACTTTGAATCAGGAATAACATTCTCCCATTGATTCTTTTCAGGCACTTAAGCACTAAAGTGTCTCAAAATCACATTTTTCCATTATTGGGCAACATAGATTTTAAAGTCAATAATGGAGCAAATTGCCTCAAATTGGAAAATACAGAAAACAACTGTGGCTTTGTTTTTTTTCTTTTGTTTGTCTGTTTGTTGGTATTAACCAAATCAGGCATATGTAATGCAGCAGCAGCCCTTCCTGGCCTATAATCTGTGGAAGTGAAGGTTGCCAGGAGTTGGTTTGGCTCTGTAGCAGTGCAAGGTTGCACGGATTTGCTGTGGCCACTAAAGTGCTGTTATGGGGTTTACCCACAACAATGTTCATGTGTTCCCTCTGTTCCCCCCTGTCTGTCTTGGGAAAGGACCAAGATTTGCCATCTTCAGGGGCCCCCACACTGTGAGCTTGCTGTAGTGTAGCCTCTGTTCTCCCTCCCTCCATGTGTCTTGAGGTGACTGGAACTGAGAGGTGATTTGAGTGATTATTTTAGCCTGTACTTGGCTCATTTACTCTCATAAGTGCCCTGACCTGTGTTGCAGCAGTAGCCACATGCCCTGCTGTGTCACACAAGGTGCTCCACATGTGGTTCAGGTACACATGAACTGTGGTTGATAGTTGACAGTGGGTACAGTTAAATGTCAGCAGTCTTTACATGCATGGCATGTTACATTTCAAGGTAATTAATACAGGTACTATAAAACTCACCAACCTCTCACCCTATCCCTTTCTGGGTACTTTGAAGCAAGGCTCCTGAAATATAACTCATATGTCATGGGTTTGCTTTTTTTCTAGTTTGCATTTTTTCCCAGAGTATCATTGTAATAATTACTATAACAGAGTGCTTTCTGTGGAGTTAATGTTCTTCTGGCTTAATGGCCCCTGGTTATTCTCAGGCCATCAACTTTTTTCAGCTGGTCATCAATCCCAAAGAACTGCCTTGTGCCTCCATTATTATTGCTTAAGTACATGACATTTCTGGTGCCACTGCTGCCTCCCAATGAGATGGTATTACAGCCAATAGCTTTCTCTCCCCTTGCTTTCAGTATTGTCAAAGCATTATAAAGAGCTGGTGTGAGAATGTTGTGGCTGTTGGCTGTGAATTCCTCTGACAGTTTTTAGGTGTGAGTTTTGTAGACTTCAACTGAAAGAATCTGAGTGAGGCGACTGAAAATTACTTGCCTGGAGCAGCTGCAGGAGCTCAGCCCCCATACGTCATTCAAGAAGTAGCTAGGCAATACTTGAATATCTCAGTCTAAAGACTTTTCACCAAAAGGAACATTTTTTTAAACAAGATCTGGGACAGATGTTCTGAGGGGTGTTCATGTTCATTCTGTAGCCTCAGCACCCTCCTCAAGTTTCCACAGCTCCGCTGATGGTCACCCTTGTTTCCTAATAATTGATGGCTTTTGTGGCAGATGTTTGTAAAAGAAACAAGGCAGTTGTAGCTCAATAGGCCAGAAACCAGAAGAGATTGTTTAGGTGAAAATGCCTTGCTCTGTGGATATTCAAGCCTATGTGAGTTAACACTGGTGCCGACTACATTTCCTTTAACATCATTAGCACTTCATCTTACTTTCCCAAGCATGGTGGTTGAGAAGCTCGTTCACCTTAGAGCCTTTTGCTAGGTAATTCATCAAAGTGGCAGGTGAAAGCTTAAAGGAAAATGCATGTAAATACTGCATTAGTAACCTCAGCTCACAAAGGCATGAACAGTTCTACCCATGTCATTAGCTCTGGATTATAGTCCGTAGGTGTGGAAGAAAAGAGAGTTTGCTGACTGGGGGAGATGGAGATAAAGGCTTGCTGGTTGTATCACTGCACAGATTGTATAGTTTAGCTATTTTCAATTAAAAAGCACTATCATTGATTAGCTGTTCTCATAGGAAAAAATCTCTGAATTGTAATCACATATTACTACTTACAAAATTAAGCATGAGTTACTACAGTAAAACACTCCCATCAAACAGTAGGGGCTGAAGCATTTTCAAACAGGAGATTATGTCAAACCTAAGTTGTGTCCTTTTCAGCTTTAGAGTTCTAAGCTGTGCCTCACTGTAGACTGATTTAGTTGTTTGACACATGTAGTTGGTAGTAAATGTAATTGCATGCCACCATAACTTCTCCTCCTTGCTAATAAACCTTCCAGGTTTACATCTGGAGGTGTGCTGGCTGCATTTGTAATGGTGTGAACGGTGGGGTCCCATGGAGAGCCACAGGGCTTGGCCTCGAGGTGCTGAAGAGTCCCACTGTGCAAGATAGGTTCAGGTTTAGAGCCAGTGGACACCATCACCTCCTTGGCACACTAGAGGATCAGGCCACTGCCACAGAGCAGGAGACAGCTGCTGTCAGCAAGTTATGTGCCTGATTTGAAGCCTCTGGAATTAAATGGGCCTGTTACTCACCTGGAAGGTACTGGAATACCATCCTTTATGGTTAATGATGAAAGTAAAAATCTGATGGACATCCTTAGGGAAGATCAGTAGACCAAAATGATTGAGCAACCGCAGTGCAGTCCCTTATGCCTGTGGGTTTTTTTGGGGGGTGGTCTATGGTTTTGAGCTTTCATTGGTTTTTTGTTGGTTTTTGTTGTTTTTCACACCAAGTGCAAGATACTGTTTCATGAAGGGGCACAAAGAAACACCTTCAAGCAGGTTTACCTCACAGTTTATTGTGTACACTTTTATTAGAAAGTACCACTGTTAACATTTTGCTCTTTTTTAGTTCTTGTGCTGAGTAGCAGGTAGTGACATACTCTTCTAATTGATACCTATATTGGTGGGTCCTTCAGTAACATGATTTATCATGCATTTTCACGAAGGCTTGTTTTACTCTCCTGCTTCCATTAGGTCAGCACTCACTGAACAGGCACCTCCTGTTCCATTTTACGGTGTAACTTCTGAACATGACCTGACAAGCTAGAAAAAGTTCAGTGCACTAACTCACTGCCATGCAAAATACACGCAGACAGTAATGACCAGCTCTGACTGCTGAACCATAAAGGGAGGTGCAAGAGTGTTGCAGTGCTTATGGCACCTACTTGCAAGCAGCACTGAAGGATTTGGCCAAGGTATCACTCTTTCCTTAGCAAAATGTCCTGACCCCCAGGGTTGAAAAGCTATTCACACATGAACTTACGAGGACTTAGGATTTATTATTTCCAGAAAAAAAATGGAAGAGGAAGCATCAAAAATATTCCAATTACAGTTTATTTATGGCAAGTGGAAGTAGTACAGTCCTAAGCAGTTGTGAACAGTATAGAAGCTGTTGTCATTTATGTGTAGACAGCAGAAAGGAGATTGATACAAGAGGATTAACTCCACAGAGGAACATTAAGGGCTGTACACCTACACCACGTTTTCCCCATCTACAAAATATCCAGGTGAAGTGCCCCCAGCTATTTGGGAAGACTGCTTGGAGAGATTTATGTAAATTCCTTTGCAATTTTTGCTGTAAAATATGCAATGTACGTGTGAAATGTAGTTATGTAGTGAAAAGGAAGATTTCTACAGCTAATTTTGATGCATGGGTGTCTTTGCAGCCGTTAAAAATGCACTGCAAGAGTTGTGCATTGGTAACCAGCTCTGGACACCTTCTGGGAGGTAAACAAGGTGACAGAATCGATGAGACAGAGTGCGTAATACGAATGAATGATGCACCTACTCGAGGTTATGGAAAAGATGTTGGAAACAAAACGAGCCTTCGAGTCATTGCACACTCCAGCATTCAGAGGATTTTGCGAAATCGCAACGAACTCTTAAATATGAGCCATGGGGCCGTGTTCATCTTCTGGGGCCCGAGCAGCTACATGCGGAGAGATGGTAAAGGCTTGGTGTACAACAACCTGCAGCTGATGAATCAGTTACTGCCTCAACTAAAAGTATATATGATTTCTCGTCACAAGATGCTACAATTTGATGACCTTTTTAAACGGGAAACTGGGAAAGACAGGTGAGAACTTATGTGGATACTTCTGGGGGATGTTAATACAGTAGTAAAATAATGTAGTTTATATGTACCCATTTCAGATCTGCTCAGAGGGACAATCACACCCATTTTATCTTCTGCCTCATGAGTTGAAATACAGTATGATGTGTCAAATAGGATCACTGATAACATAAGTAAAAATATGCATCAAAATGATTTGTATGGAGTATTGACTCATCAACTTGGAATACCAGAATTTGGATGTACTGTTTATACAGCTGAGGAGGCAGGAGCTGTTTAAATCTCACTTTGGGGTAGTACACCTTAACGTTTTTTCACAGATTCTGAAAAATTGAAATGGATAGGTTATGTTTTCTTGTAGAGGAAATGCCAGCATTCAGTGAATTATAATAGCTGTTTATTGAATTTAAGCATTCTTGGAACACTGCAGCTGTAAAGCTTCTTGTAAAACAAATAAACATTAGTCATACATTAAGGTGCTTCAGAACAGTTCATCTTATATTTGCAACTAGAAAATGGAAAGTTATTATGATAGTTACATCTTTATGAGGCTGTTTATGAGACTTCTAGGGTGATCTTCAAATCAAATTTTTAGTAAGTGACCCAGTGCAGGACTTGAACATTTTCACATATAATGTTTGAAAATGGGCATTCAAACTAACTACTTTGCAGCAAGAAAGACATTTATTTTTAATGAACTTCTATTTTTTTACTTATTAAATATGCTGCTGTAAAAATGGAACAGGGTCCCCACTTAGATACAAATGAAAAGATAGGTTTATTGTGCAGTAACTCATGGTGAGATTTTTCTATCTTACAAATACGATACATACTGAAGCTTGAAATGGGACTCAATCTTCTTGTGGACAGGGAAGACTCAAGAGTGCAGACTTCCTCTTCTGGGCTACACAAGAGTCAGAACCAATGTTAGAGGAAACTCCTGTATCCTCTTAACTGAAGGCAGCATTTGCTTGGCATTTGCTGCCTTTGTTACACCCCATAAGGTTTGCTTGCAGAGTTCTGCTTAGTTGTGGTGGATCAAGTGATGGATCTGAGTTCACTCATACAGAGTAACTTGATCAGTGTAGAACCGCATGCAGTCCCCAGTTCTGCAGAACATTTTACCTCTCCTGCCCTTGTGCCAGGGCGAGCCAGGGTCCTGCTCCTCCCCTGACATTGCTGGGGTCCTGTTCTTTTTCTGATACATGCTGTGCAATTTCAGGCAAGCTGTTCCTTCTGGTTCTGCTTCACCCATCCAGAGCCAGAGGCCTGTAGTGAGTGTGTGATCAAAGCATTTCTTTTTCTGCACAGGCACCAGACCTGGCTCCTGAAATATTCTCGAGGCATTTGAGCCATTAATGGCATTGTAACAAGTTCATAGTGGACTCAGTCATGGGCACCCTGAGCTCCCAGTGTGAATCAAGGGCACTCAGATGCCAGCAAAATTCAGCCTCAGGAACAGACCCTGTTGATTTTAATAAACTGCAGGCTCTGCTGTGTAGGAACCACTCCTTTAGAGGGCACAGACAGCATACTTGAAGGACTAAGAAGATTAAAATGGGAGATGAAAATAAATTAATAAGCAGCACAGAAGAGAGGGAAGATGAAAAGAAACACAGGTAGGAAGGAATTTGTAAGAGGAGAAAATTTATGTAGCTGTGGAGGCAGGAGCAGACAATTGTATAGTCCAGAGTGCTGCTGTTCCCTGGAAGGTTTCTGCCAAGCTCTTGGCATTAGTGCCTGCAAAAAACAAAGGAGGGAGAGAGAAGCATGATTGCAAGATTGCAATAATCAGACTATTCATTTCTGTCTTGAAAATGATAAGAAAAAAAGGTAATGGGATGTATTGTGTTTTTCGGAAAAAAGCTGATTTTGAAATGAAGAGAAACCTTTAGAAAACATTGCCAGTTAAGTAGCATGGTAAAAGACAAAGGCTGCAGAGCAACGTACTTGGCATTATAAGTAACTATACTTGAAAATAACTTCATAATTGAATAAGGGTACATTAAGAAAATATGATTCAGAACCAATATTACAGTAATTAGATAAAAGAAGCATAAATGAAATAACTGCAGGAAGAGTATTTCCATAGAGATTATAAATGAGATTTTGGTGGAGCAGAAAGGCCTTTAATTGTAATTTAGTGTGCACTACAGAATTATCAGCACAGTGTGTTAGTTCATCATATAAAAGAATATCTGATAATTTCCCCTAATAAGCACATGACAGTTATTCATATTCTTTCATTACAACTGATTAGGTATAAAAGCAGTATTCTTTTTTGGACTCTTGCTCAGACCTTTTATGTAAAGGCAAGACACTCTAACCCCCTTTCTATGTTGCTGTCCTACAGACATGGTATTTAAAGAGGCCAAAGTGGTACTTGCATAAATTTTTAAATCTTTATTTGATTGTTTAGCTTTTAAGCTAGTTATTTGTATTCAGTTATTCTCCCACTAAATTACAGTGTATATGCAACCAAAAAGAAAACCCAACAGCCAGCCTAGTTGTGTTGCCTGACTTGTGCAAAGCCCAGACATTGTGGTCATGGTCTAGCTACAATTGCTCCCTTGATTTTGGAGTGTAAGGTGTTAGGCACCTGGAACAGCGGCCTTGTGAAAGCTCCAAAGTACTCTTAGCCTGAATGTGTTCCTGAATTACCTAGTGATTCATAGCTCTGAGACTCTCAGGTGGCTGAGAAGGCTTTTCCCTACTGTTTCCTTTCCTAATAATTTTGAGCTGAAAATTCTTACTGTTTTATATTGTTGCAGTGCCTGAAGGCCTCCACTGAGCATATGACCCAGCTATGACACTGTGACAAACTGCACCCCCACCCCCAAGCTTCAGTGCAGAAAATAAATTAGGCCCCATAATTGGAAATAATGAGATGCTTAAAACATGTCATTCTCCAAATGCCAGCTTAGCCTGAAAGTCTGTATGTCAGAAGCAGTAAAAATGCATGTTTCAGGAGTTCATATGTTACCAGGTGACCCACAAAGGACAGCACAAATTAGCTAGGCTCCCCAGCATCCTTCAGGCATATTTGGTTAAAGAACTCCCATGTATTTAGAGGTGTCTTTTAAACAGCCAACACTGATACCACCACTTGTATTTTTAACTTTGCAGCAGTCTAATTCCCTGAGGAAACGAGAAACTTGGTACAAGGCATTCCTCAATCTGACAATGCTCAAAACATCTCCCTCCTCCTGCCCTGTAGGTGACCTACTTAGAACCAGCTTGTTTTGCATTAGCTTGGGAAGCTGCATGGTGGCTCTTGTCAGCTGAATTAGATGTCAGCGCTGGCGGGCACTTGCCTGCAGTGGCTTCTGTGGTCTCAGGTCTCTGTTTCCAGGACTGTTACACATCATGCTATCACAGGGTAAAGTGTAAAAGATGGCCTTGGAACTTGGGTCAGGACCTGGGATTCCCAGTGAGTTCTCCAAAGAGAACCTGATGTTTTCTGCTGTGGTTTTTTTTTGGTGGGGGTGATGGCACAGAGTTTCTCAGGTTATTGGGCAGATAAAGGTGTGGGTGAATGGGGTTAACGTGGGTTCCATATTAATAGAATCTGATACAGCACCCACACCTTCAGGAGCCTGCTCCTAACAGTGCCTCAGCTTTAGTAAGAGATGAAGGGAGAGCCAGTCACTGTGACAGGATGGTAGTAGGAATCTGAGGCCTTTTAAGGCTGCATATAACACAAACTTGAACTTCTTCCTGCAGGACTTTTCTACCTGAGTGAGGAGCCATGAGGGAGACCTGCTGTCTTTGTCTTTAATAGCATTTGAAAGGAGACCTTTGAGTGAACTCATTTTCTCTGGAGCAAATACCTGTCTTTATGTGACTCTATGTCTGAGAGGTGCCAGTCTCTAAACATGCCCTTATGACACCTTTAAGATGTGTTCCTCACTGCCATTTCCTTTATCCTCCTATTCCAACACTGCCAACTGTCCCACAGCACAGAGCCAGTGCAGGAGCTTAGCATAGGACTGGGAGTTCCAGTGCATGTGCCAGGCAGCCAGTAACCATTATAGAACCCCGCTCTTACACACTAAACAGCTCTGACAAGCAAATGAGAGGAGGAGGAAACATTACTGTTGCCATTTTGGAGGTAAGAACCTGTGATACAGCAAAACTTAAACACAACTTGCAAATCTCTTACCTTGTGAGCAGTTACATGGAGATATCTCCTGTGTTGCATAAGTAATGCTGGGATTAGTTGAGCTTCTTTTAAAGCTATCTCCCAGCTCTGCACAGAAGGCCAGGAGCAGGACTGCCTTAGAGGGCAACCTGGCAGTGCTGTCGTTCGTATTCAAAGGTTCCCCCAGGCAGGATTGGCACTCGGCGTAGGCAGAGGGGGATAGTTCCTAGGATGAAGGTTTCCCAGCTGTGGGGCAGAGGCATAGCTGCTGCCGACTAAATTTCCTGCCAGCAGTCCCAGCAAGGGGCTGGGAGCTTCTAGAAACCAAATCATGGCTGGGGTAGGAGAAAAGATCGCTGCAAAGAGCAGTGGAGGCCAGATGTCACTCGAGCAGACGGGCTCCTCTGTGTGCTGTGGGAGGCAGCATTTTAAGCAGCCCCTTCATTACCCCATGATGCATCTTCCTAAGCACTTGGTGTGTAAGCTCCATTAAGTGATTACAGATGTGCATAGATCACTAGCAGTAGAATATAAATACAGTTTAAGCAGTTTCAGTCACTTAAAGTAAATTTACCAAAAGGTCAGCTAAATATTAACATTATTGTGCTGAAAATTAATTATAGCAAGAGCAGTTTCTGCATAGTTTAGTCCTCTGACAGGAGACACTAAGAAAATTCATGACAAGATGAACGAGCAAAGTAGTTGTGGTTGTTCAGTTTTCACAGCCTGTCATGAGAGTTAAAAAAAAGCTGAGAAATTGCTTCAGAATTATTTCAAGAAGTAAATAAATAAACCTCAAGAATTATTTGTCAGCTTAGAAACATAATTATGTTTTTGCTTTCAGGAAGATATCCAACACTTGGCTTAGCACGGGCTGGTTCACAATGACTATCGCATTAGAGCTCTGTGACAGGATAAATGTTTATGGCATGGTGCCACCGGATTTCTGCAGGTAGGATTTTATTTTGGAACCATTATTAGCCAACAAAGTTAATGTTACAGATAAATATCGGAATCTTTTAATCTTTCTTTGCTATGCTACATGTCTTCAGTCCTCTTAGAGCAATTAATTAAGATGTCCCAGTCTCATTCTGAAAACAAGTGTTTAATTATGTTATATAAAATATTAAAAAATTGTGTTTGTAGTGTGGGAGAATTAATCCATCTTGTTGGTTTCTTTTAGTCTTTGAATATTTATCAGCTAAAAGTAATGCAGTAATTGGCATGAAATTAAACTGAAGAAAGAAGTATTGGAAAACATTACTTTTAATTTGTTTTTCAAGTTCCCCCCAAATTAATAGAGCCAATGGCGTTCTCACAGTGACTGGTTTCTAAATTGAACTTTCTGTGCAACTCACATTGGGATTCTTGTGAAGATAAAACAATCAATCTTACAGTGAGCTAACTTCCTAAATAATCCCCATCAAACTGCTCCCCCAGAATCTGGACCCAGAGATTCAGTCCATAATCACCCATTTTTGACATGCAGGGTGTGGGCCACAGCTGATAGAAACAGCACACCAGTTCTCTCAGTGGAGGCTGTTCTATAAAGTAACAGCTTGGGCACATTTTTATGGCTATGCTGTGCCTCCAGCCGTGTACAGGACTCAGACCTAAGGTCCTGGTTAAGGTTTGCCACTACAGATCAGTGATGATACGGGGCAACAGCCTTCAGGACTTCTGCTACTGGACCAAAATCACATTAGCCACATGATGCCAGTACGAATACATACGAATTTGTTTTACATCAGCAATCTTTATGCTGACATAAGTCTCACCTGTCTATCCATTACCAGCCCAGCACTCTGGCCTTTCAGCCCACAGCGGTTCTGTGCCCACACCTGGTCCTGACCCCGTCTGCACAGAGCTGGTGCTGCCAATCTGCAACGAGGCATCAGGGTAACGTTTCATCACCTGCTCACAAACCCCTTTCATTAAGTACTTCTTACATTTTCTGTTGCAAATGTTCTGTTGCAAATTTAGTGCTCTCACTGAAGTCTGGTTCACTAATTTCAGATGCCTTTCAGGGGCAAGGAGGACAACGCTGCAGTGCTGGGTTAGCACACCTGTCAAAGAACAGGAGTGCTCTGATTTTCCTCTGAGTACTTAAAAGGATCATTCAGGAATCTGCATTTGTCCTGAGCACAGAATAGAAATCCCTGAAGAAATCACAGTATAAAATGTCAACACTAAACTCCACTTTGTAAGAATTTCTACAAAATTATAACAAAACACTGATAAATGCTGTGATGTACTGCCAGACTTCATCATGAATTCTCCAAGGAAAATAGCAAACTAGATCAGATATGCCAGACAACACAAATACCTTCCAAAGCACAGCATCTCAGTTCCCCTGTCATTTCAGTTGGCCAAGGCATCCTGCTTCAGCTTCTGTAAGTGGCTTGTCTGTCTTACTCCAGAAATGGCTGTATTCCAGTGGTACATGGAATTCTTAAACTGATGATCTGAAAATGCAGAAAGACAGCATTTCACTGCAAAATAATGGGCAGTCTGAACTTTTCAGGCAAAGTCAGAATAATAAAGACACATTAACATCTTTTTTTTTTTAAAAAAACAAACCCTGAACATAATCAGTTTTTAAAAGAGGCTAAAGATGTCACTGAGACCATATGAAAGGCTTTCATAGAATTGAGACACTGAAATCAAATGCATATAATGTTAAAGTATAACATAAGAAAGGCTGTAAATGAATCCTGCCACTGATGTAATAATTCTTACAGCCTGCATTGAAAAAAATTCTTAACATAAAGGTACTCTCACCTGGTTCTAAAAAAAAGGGAAAGGTCATTTCTTAATCAAAATAATATGAAGTGTCTTTACTTCAGCTTGATTCCCCAGATGATGAAGAGGAAAAGTGTAGTTGCCATGCCTGGAAGAAACTGTCCATGAAGATCTATGAAAGGAGTTTCTTGCTATAAATACAGTTAACCTTCTTAGTTTGTTCTTCAGCCACTCACTAAGAAGTTAAACAGTGCTTCATTTCAAAGAAAAAAGACCACAGAACAGAATAGCAGAAAGAAAGAAATATTCTGAAATTGTAATAATTCTGAAGTGCATGTGAACAAGATGGTGTAGGTACTTTAGTTGCACAGCAGCTAAGTTCTTTTCAAAAATTTAGTTCTTTTCAGAGTTAATTTCACCAGATTTACATTTCACCAGGCATAGATACACATTCTTTTTTAAGTATGAATTTGTGGAGTAACTAATGAGTGTGGTGGTCACTGTCATGGAACTAAATTAGTATCACATCTATAACATGAAGGACATCTCAAAGGTACTGTGAGTATCATACTGTTGATTCTGCTACAAATTACTAGCTGAACATCATTAACCAAATTGCTTTGCACCCATGCAGGAAAAATAATCTAGTGAAGAAGTCTGACGTACAGACTAAAAGATCTGTCACTATTAATTGCAACAAGGTGTTTTAGATTGATTTCTATTTACTTTCACTGGACACTGAGTTTTATAGCTCAACTGGAACTGGTGTCCTCATTATTATAAATTTTTAGTACTTTACAGTAAAGCTATGTGTAATTTCACCCCCCTTTATTGTGCTGCAGATTTATGCTGCAGTAAGGGTTAATGGCTTGAGATTGCTCCCATGCTGCTAAATACTTCTGACCTGCACATTCTGTAGTAAGATGAAAGCTTGTGCTTCCATGCACATCCCAAAGATTCTTGTGGAGCGTGTGCATCTGTCACTCTTTTGTCACAAGACAAGCCATTTTACTGTATTTTTTTCCAGGAATCCAATCCTAGCCTTTTTTTGGAGCAAACTAGTGCCCCAAATGGGAGATGCTCAGAGGGAAGCTCCCTTGGGCAGCCTGCTGCATGCACAGGACTCACTTCTAAACTGGGACATCAAGGCTTTTCCTCTTGCCTCCCTACAGCAGCAGCTCAGCAGTTCCTAAAGCCCCTGCAATGCTGTTGTTTTCCTTTGTGGCTGCTCAGCAGCATGGCTGGGAAGGACACGGACAAGCCTTGATGCAGTTTGCAGTCCCTGTCCGTGGGGTTTTCAGCAGCAGTGACAGAGGCTGGTTCCCCACAGAGCTCAGGGTACTCCGCACAAAAAGAAAACTCAAAGTGTTAGTGAGATGAGCTCTCTTTAACTCTCCTCTTCATGGGCCTTATGGAACTCCCAGAAACTTAAGGCTTAATTCTGAGCCTCATTTTAACTAATATGAATAATACTTGCTCCAGTGATGGAACCAGATCATTTTTCTGTAAGAATCCTCATTTGACTGCCAGGTCATTTTCCATCTCTGGTAATTCACTTAAAAATTGGCATTTGAAATAGTTTAATTTATTCCTCTGGGTACGGTTTTTAAATCTAGTGTTTTCTTACCTGCCTCTCTCCACTTCCAGTTCCTTTAAATCAAGTGCAAAGAAGCAGTTGTTGGAGGTTACATTTCCTGGGGCTAATGAGGGGCTTGATGGAAGACAAGGGGCTCACAGGACTGTAAGCTGTATGTGAGATAGTCCTTCCCTTTGATCCATATACCTCACCTCATTACCTTAATAACAAAATGCATAAATAGTTTGGAAAACAAGGCTAATAATGGAGGTCAGGTGAGATCCTGGGAATAGAAGGCAAAAAATTATCCAGAAATCTTCAAAGTCATGGCACAGCACTTTGCCTATCACTCAGCATATTAATAACACTTTATTCACTCTTCAAAATATGAATTACTTTACAAAGTGGGTGAGTACCTATAGTTTTTGAGGGTTGATTTATAATGGTACTCCATTTCTAAAGGCAGAGGTTGACCAGAATGTGATACAGAGTGGCCTGGTTTTTCTGCCTTGTTTCTTTTGAGGCAAACACTGTTCACTGTACTTTCAGCTTTGGCTGTGGGCGGATACCATCTGTGGGAAAATGTGCACTCAAGTGGCAAACAGTAGCTGACTGCCATGGGTACAAGCACTTACACAGGTGCTGTGCTGGCAGACTGTCAGGAAGGAAGTACAGGATATTTTACAGAGGAACTTCCCTAGATTCCTCCCAGCTGTGATATTAATATGCATGCACAGTCTGACAAAACACTGATTAATGTCCAGTATCAGTCAGTGATAAAACAGCATCTGTTTTAATGTTAATAAATGAGGTGGCAAGCAATTTCCACATAGAAATTACTCATGCGTTTCATTTGCTGGTGACATAAGCTAATTGCAGAGTTAGAAGATAACAGCGCAGTTAATTTGGGTTATGGTGTAGTTACTCAAGCCAGAGTCAAATCCCAGCTTACTAACATGCAATCTAGAGGAATCCAGAACTCCCATGAAAGGAGAGGGTCCTCTGTATCTAAATGCCTTTCAGAGTTCCTAGATCCAAAACACAACTTTTGGAATTCAGCCTTGAAACCTAAGTCAGCTGCAGAGGAGTTTTAGAGAGGTCTAAAGCCAGTGTGGTGTGAAATCCCTGTCTCCACAAATAACCTCACCTGGAACTGTCAGGGCCAGCAGCTTTCACAGGCTCACTTTGCAGTTAACTGGGACTGCATTTGTCCCAAGTGTGTTGAAGATATAATACCAACTTTACTAATCCTAATTTTAAAGCAGTAAATTTACACCCAGCAATACAGCTTTACCCCCAAGAACCCAAGAGTAAAATTCAGCTTCAGAGGGCAGGAAGAACAGTCTAAATAGAGGCAGAGACCTATTTGTTTAGTAGTTCTTAATAAAAATAAATTACATGAAAATGTATCCTGTTAGATTTACAGAAACCATACAAATTATTAAATGAATATAAGAGGAGGTCTGGTGTCTCAAAAAAGTGTAAAATTAATTTAAGATGGAGCTCTAATAGTTCTGAAGGGTAGTTTTTACATTACAAATATGTTTTCTGTAGGTAAGATAATGAAGGGTTTTGTTTCACTCATATATTCCAGTGAGAATATATTTAATAAGTTTAGAATCCATCTTCTAGAAATGTAATTTTATTGTTATTCTGTTCTTGAAAGATTGATCACCATGTTGTGTTACGAGGAAACTAGATTGATTGAATTAAAACATTAATCTAAGGCACAAATGAAAAGCAGCAACGATATCATACATTACCTTTGCATACACAATATGGATAATGGCAAAATAAGAAAAATTAGAGAATTGCTTAGGTGACAGAACTACACAGAAAAAATAATGACCAGGACAGAAAACTGACAAATTGTGGATGCATTCAATTGAAAGTGAGCTTAAATATTAGCTTTTCAAAATGGAAATAATCAACTGTATATTAGAGCTGACAGCTCTGAATCTGCATGAGATTTCTTGCTCTCTGCTAGGGCCCTGTTCAGCTCAGGCTTTAATACTGAGCAGCTCCCAGGCTTCACTAATGTTGATACTTGGATTAACTTCTCTGCCACAACAAAACAGTTGGTAGCAACTGTGGAGAGCAGTACAATTGGGCTGTTCTGTCTGAACCAGCTTGTCTTCTTTGAATTTATGACAGAGAGGGTGGTGTGAGTTCTTGTTAGCCCAAAATGCTCTGACCAGAGTTAAAAAATATAATGGGTACAGTTTAATGTAGAGATTAAAACAAAAGGAGAATTAATTTCTCGGGCTTATTATAATACAAATGTGACTTTTACAGGTTGTAGCATTAAAACATTGATGTTAGAATGCTAAAATGAACTTTATCCTAAGTATTTAATTGGTCTTTGGCATATCCTGTGTGTAACCACATGAGTACTCACCTCCTGCTGGGTGTAATGCAAACGGGTTCACAAGGTCAGAGAGATACTGCAGGTGAACCATTTTAATTTTTAGCTTAGACACATGGAAGTTCCTGTTGTAAAATAAAAAGAAGAACTCATTTGGGCATCAGATATTTTGATTAAAAACCCAACAACAGCAGACTGTATCACTGACCTGGCATGCAGATACACTCATTGAAGTTGTGCACTCAGAACCTCGCATGCCACGCTGGGAATGTTCAGCTGAGCTGACACAGATAACCACCTCCCCTCTGTCTTCTTCCCTTTCCTCAGTAAATACCTCTGCAAGAACTTTTACAAATCACAATCTTGATATAAATCTCTTTTAAGCAGTTTGCTTCAAATTTCATAGCAGTAACACAGCCTTGCAGCACTCTCCCTTGTTTCTGAGCTACTGCTGCCTTTCATTTAACTGGGAGGAGGGAATTAAAGGACAACAATAGAAAGAGCAAAGAAAACACCTTTGCCCCACTCTGATGTATTAAATATGCAAGAAAAATACAGCTATCAAGGAATTTGGTTTAGCTGGGAGAAGCAGATTTGTGCCCATCAGTTTATTAAAGATAGCATCTTTTCAATCAGTGACAGAGAGCATCTTGGGCTTCCATCTATTTTCTTTTTTTCCACAGGGATCCTAATCATCTTTCAGTACCTTATCATTATTATGAACCTCTGGGACCTGATGAGTGCACGATGTACATCTCCCACGAGCGGGGCCGGAAGGGGAGCCACCACCGGTTCATCACAGAGAAGCGCGTGTTCGAGAACTGGGCACGGACATTCAACATCCACTTCTTCCAGCCGGACTGGAAACCGGAACCGCTCACTGTGAATCGCCCTGAGATTAAACCAGTGGTCTGAGGGGTGAATGCACAAACCCACAGTCACCTCCTGGACCAGCCTTGGGACCTTCGGGGACAGCACGGCCACCTGGAGGAGAAGGGTAACAGGGTGTGCAGCTGGGAGCTGCAGCAGCAGTCAGGAAGTTGCAATGGAGAAGCAGCACATACCAAGAGTTCTTTGTGTTGAACTGTGTGTTCCCCAGTACATGGTCTTTCTGGGCCACCTGACTTCCTGTATGTGTACGTGATTTGTGAAAAACAACTTGAGTATCATTAACAGATGGTTAATTCATTATGGCTTTTTAAAGTACAATGCCACTGAATTTTCATAGTGAAAACTTACAGTATTTATTTAATGGAGGTTTTTATGCAACCTAGGCCAATATTTTTCTATTTCACAGTTTCGTGGTTATCTTTCATAATACCTTAAATCCAAAATTAATATTGCTGATGGTTTGAAAGGCCTAGCTTTTTATTTATAAAATTTGTTTGAAATATATAATTCTATATAGCATGTAATTAATATTTGATCAGGAAATGTTGCATTTCTTCTAAAAATTTTGGGCTCTGTTCCAGCCTAAAGCCTTTAATGACAAGAATGGTCCCATGTGCAGATCCAGCTCACTTTACATTCTGATATCTCATGTTAATATGAAAACAGTAGTGAAAATTCTGTTTGATATTAATGTGCATTTGGTGCTGTGCTAGCAAGCTGCTGTTTTTTAAATAGGGGTGGGAGGAAAGAGGGCAAACAAAATTTATCCAAAAAAACCCCCAAAACCCCACTGGCTATGGCAGCATGCTGCTTCTTAGTGAAGACACCAGGCTAAGGCTGGAGGAGTTGTGTTCTGTCTTTTGCATTCCTGCAATATGATGACAGTGACGCTCCAGAGGCAACAAACTACAAACTGAGCCACAACTGCTTGAAACAACATGACCAGATTTCTACACTGAAGAAGTTAACTACCAGATACTACAATACCAGTCCTACCAGAAAGGTCACAGCACTGCACCTGCAAAAATCTCTGCCTTAACTGTTCCAAGATCACCACTGATCTCAGAGATTCTGGATCATATTGACGCTGGGATGTGAAAAGAGTTCCACAAGTACAAAGTTGTCCCTCTTGAAAAGAGCAAAGTTGAACTTTGCATTTTTTTCCATGAAGTACCTGTATGTGCATGACAAGTCCCTTTGAGCCAAGGGAAAGGACAATGCTCATACTGTGTATGGAACCTCTCAGTGGGAATTACTGGGTTACATTTGGCTTGCGAATAAAGAAGATTTCAGTTACAGTATTATTTTTCCTTTTGCTTCACAAGTATCAAATCTCTTATTTCTTCAAATTATTCAGTAACTATTGCATGAAGCATACCTCAGGTGATGGAAGGTGTCTCTCATTAGACAAATGCAAAAGCTAGAACAAAGATACTACCTTTAAACATCTAAATCCAAGAAGCTGAACCTCGGAGGTGATATGTAGAACTGGGACCAAACTCACTATCATTTCAACCCCCTTTTAACCCATGGTCTTCCTCTTTCCAAAACTGGATAGCAATAGCTGCAGCTGCCTGACAGATACCCTGATTCTCTGGCAAAAAAAGTGAACTGCCCTGTCAGGGGCAAAACAGTGTTACCTCTATAACACTGTGTGGACCTGAAGTGCAGGCCTGCAAGAGCCACTGTCCTGCTGCAGCCCTACCCACTATAAAAAAGTAAGAAACTGTAACCTGTTTTGCCTTAAAAGCTTTATTTTGGTGTTCTTCCTGGTACACACCATTCAGCATACAAACCATGCCAGTTGCTTGCAACCTGTCTTTTGTCAGCTGATACTCAACTCTCCCTCTTTCACTGATGGTGTTTTATCCCTTCCACTTGATTTCACTGCATTCTATAAAAACCAGAATGGATTTTGAAATAATGGTAATTTGAACATCCCTTTCAACATGTGTACTGGGGCGTCTATCCAGCATATATTGCTCCAATTGATGAAATCTGTCAAACTGATTTACAGATCATTTCTAATGTAACTGCAAGAGATGGTACAGATCACAGTAGGTTCTCCGGTGCCATCACCCTTGTTTTATTAGTGATATAATAATAAAAAGATCTTGTCATTCTAAACTAGAGCTCTTAGTTTTTCCATTAATTGAGGGCTGCAGGATGTGTTATACATTCGGTTATGCTATTGTTGGATACAGACCATTTAAAGATAGATTACAGTGATCTACTTCTAGTATTCACTAGAAACACGGGGGCTTGCCAGACTCCATTGTGTTCACATGCATGTTTCCTGCCTGCAAGACTGGTCAGTGTCAAGTAGATCAGGTGAAGCATTAAGAATATGAAGAAACATGGGATTAACTGACACAAAATATAACAACTTTTAACATAGTGAAGCTAAGGATTGTAACTTACTCCGTTTTCATTATTTCTGTTAATAACTGTGTTCTTGCCACCCCCATACACATCCACTCTTTTAAACAAAACAAACTCAAGCTCACCTTAGTCTCAGCAACCTCCTGTGAAGTTTCAGCAAGGTCCCCCATCTAATTACAAAATGTATGAAGGAGTATTTTCTAAGAGTAAGTCACATATATATTTAAAAAGGAATTTGATGAAAACAAGGAGACAGCAGGTTTTAAATAGATCACACAGATATATACAGAATATAAATGAAGTCCAAAACACACAAGTCATAAGAGTGCAAAAGAAATGTAAATAATTGTTAAAGTGATGCAATTTTAATTAACAAATTCTTGATATATTTCTCTATAAAAGCACAATTTTTTGAACTACTGATTATCCTGCTGCATTTCAACATGAAGTAAGGTTTTACGGCCTAGCAACAAACCAAACAGATTTATGATAGAAAATGCTGTCAGCCTAGGGATACGTAGTACAAACTAGGCATTGCTACCGTTCTCTGCTTTATGCTGTCATCTCACACTCCTCACTCTAATTTGATCAATTCGTGATCTGCAGCGCATCACTTCACATATTAAAGGCTGTTGCAAAACAGTGTTTACAGTCATCAGCAGTTTTAAGATCTATACTACTTTAGTTCTGAACTCCTTGCATACCTTTAGGCTTTTATGTGTGGCTTCCTCAGAGGAGCTATTTTTCATCTTGAAGAACCATAGCTCTCAGACCATGATATGTGCAACTGGAACTGAGAATGATAAAGAAAATATCTCTGCAAGTAAGAAGAGAAAAATATACAACTGCTTTCTGTTAATGTTGGCACAAGGGTTGCAGGAGGCCCAGCTGAGCACTGTGGTACAAAGCAAAACCACAATGCACTTGGAGAAAACCATCCATCCAAAGTGCTAAAGCACCTCAGAAAAACAAGTAAACACTTTATTCCTGATAAGGTTAAGAAACTAAGTTACAGCCTTAGAACTAGATTTGGAAGAAATTCAGGTCTGCTGACTGGCACCCCTGGCTTGATCCAGAACTCACAATGGCACTGCCACATATACACATGAACAGGATTGTCAACTAATAAAATTCTTCTGGAGGTGCTTACCTGGGTCTTATCCTGCTGTATTTTTCATGCAAACTTCATGGGAAGCTAAATAATTTTTAGCCAAAATAGCTCTAAGGTGACAAAGAAACAATAATATGAAAATAGATGGGAAAACACTGGGGGGTGGGGTGAGGGGAATCTGAAGAGTAAGAAATAAAATGTGGCTTGTGCCATCTAGCTATATTCCCCTGAAATATGAAGATCAAACTCCAGCTCAGGTTGGAGCTGACAGAGGGAATGTCATAGTTTAATTGCAATGGCTATCCTGCACAGATTTGTTTTCAATATTCTACAAATCAATCATAGGTGCCACAAAAACTATTCAAAAAAATGCTGATAGCAATTTCTCACTAATGAAAGTTAATTATTTCATTGATGCAAGGAGAGACAATTTCTAATTCAATTAAAAACACAGAGATAAAAAAACCCCAAAAGAAACCCCATAAAGAAGCAGTTAAACTGTCAGGGAGTACTTGTAAAACAGCAAAAGGTACCGCAAAAGAAAAGGAAGTACAGAAACCGTAGGAATACCAATAATTCCATCTTCCCATGAACATCAGTTCATGCTGATCACCTCGCATATCACAAGGATAAGATTTTGTAAGGAGAAAAGAGAAGGGAAAGTAAAAATTAAGAACAAAACTTCAATAAAAATGTAGGAAATACTCTTTAATAAAACCCTAAGAAATATGAAAGGCCAAGGGGAGACATTTCTTTGTCTTGCTGGGCACTGAATGCCAGGCCAAGCCAGAAAAACTACACAGCAGATGATCAAAATAGTGTCCCTGTTCACTGTGGAGTACTTTAACTGGGAGTTCTCAGGAAGACAGAAAAGATGGGAAACTACAGACAAGCAACCCCAGCAACCTTCTATATACGTAAAAAACACCAAACAAATACAGGGACCACTGCAGAGAAGCATATGTAAAAGAATTGTACAAAATAGAAACATACATTGCAGTGATATACTGATGACCCTGTTAATCCTATTTGCCATCCTGCTTGCATTATAAAGACCAAGAGAAATAAGGGGACCCTAAAATCATCACAATTTGAGCCATAATATTTTGAGCTACAAACTTACTGTGGACAAGGAAACTAGTACAGAAAAAGTAACAATGAAAACCAAACAATACATAATGCTTAGTAAGGCTCACTATTGGTACATATCAAAGTACTTGACTAAGTACCATTTTATTGGAGCTGCATATAAAGAAAGGACAGAGCATAAGTTTAAAATACTCACTACATGTAAAACCAGTGGGCCTAGTCAAACATTTAACACAGGACAGCATTATTCCACTAAGTCCTGTTGCAGACAAGAAAGGAAATCTCTTTGCTATTTCAAATTAGTAACTTTGTCACAGGGACCAGTATGACATGCCACGAATCTCCCAAATAGACCACAGCCCAATGGCCTGGTCTGTACTGAGCTGTGTGACCAAAGCCATGTTATGGACAGCGGTGTGAAAAATGTCACTAATAGGAAAACGCTCCTCTGCTTGAGCACTGCCAGCACTGCTGTTACCCAAACACTTCTTGTGGGACTTGTTCTGTTGAAGGGATCGCTGTGAACAAGGTCACTCAAATAATTCAGACTGATACAATTTGCATCTCTATCAAGCATGTTGGCCAAAGCAGCCAAGCTGGCTCAGTTTTGGACAAGGCTTCAGTGTTTTTTGCATGCAGACATTAAAAGAAAGGGAAAAAAAAATTAAAATTTGCATGAGGAAGACCTGTCACAATCAAACATTAATAGACAGACATCCTTGAATGGAAACCTTAAACACTATCAATTTAATCACTAAATCAGGCAGAAATCCTCATTAAGGGAGAAAAAGTAACTCAAAGAACTTGCAAGTGAAATGAGTTCTGTGAAATGCTGATTTCAGAGTATGTTATGCAGCCTATGCAAGTTTTCATTATAAACCACTAACACTTTCAAGATGCATTTCCTGACAGCTTTTTATTTTTAAAAGTTCATTGAAAGTGGAAAAGCAGAAATAATATTGGAGTGCAGAGGATATAATTTTCCATGAGAAACATTTCTCCATTTTGTTTTGATTTTTTTTTTTTTAATTTGCCGTCCACCGCTTAAAAACGCAAAACCTATTACACTCATTATTTTACAGAAGTGCTGAAGTAATGGTTAGAAGAGTTTTGGTGCCATGTCTGATTGAATATTTAAAAGAGACAGGACATTTAAATATGTTTATTTAATATTTAACATGCAGGACAACTGTTGCTACTGAGCCACAACTCTGCACACTGTCAGCTCTAGCCTGAGTTTGATCTTCACACAGTTCAGAAGACATTTCCGTTATATATACTGCTTTTTTCTACAGTTCATAACTTTATGGATAGATTAGTCTCTTGGGTGAAATATTTTAAGCTTGTCTCAGTCCAAGGGTGAATTAAGTCTGGAAGCATGATAAAATTCCAACAGGTCACACAGAGCTCTGTGACACAGACAGAGCTGGAAGATCTGTCGTGGGGACACTGAGCTTGGTGTGTGCCCAATCCTGGTTCCCAAACTGTACCATATACAAAGGTCATCTTCTCTCCAAATGCCACAGACTCTGTCAAATGCACCACTCCTACTTCATGGGTTGCTCTCCATCTATTTTTATCAAGTTCAAACAACCTAACCTCATACAAGCTTTTCAGTTCACAATGAAACAAAGACTTGGATCAAATCTTCTCTGTTTACCAGAAAGTAGTAGCATCTCATTTCCCCATCTATACTGAATGGATAATCAGCTCAGATTTAGGAAGCTTTCAGATCAGAAACTTGGTTTTATCCTTTCCCTCTAAGCACCCATCAGAGAAGAGAAAGAAGCAGCTCTCAAGCTTTAAGAAAACCATGACTGACATGCTGTTGGCATCAGGATTGCCAGGGCTGCAGACTTCCCTTGTCCTGCCTTGCCTGATCATTCAAATCACTCTTATGGGAATAGTGAAACATCTCCCTGTCCTAACCACTTCACAAATCCTCTCCACCCCAGTGAATTCACAGTTGAACCTGGTTTTAGCTCCTTCACAAATCACTTAGTCAGTGCAACTCAGCCCTGCTGCAGCACACAGCAATGCCCATCTGAAGGCAGATTAGAGCACAATATCCCTTTACTTCCAGTACATACTGTGGATGTATCAACTGGGAATGGAAATCCCTGACTGCTGAAACAAGAGACAGAAACAGGCTCAGTGTGCAGACACTCACTAAGAGAATTAGAACCAGATTACATTTGCATTTCTTAATAACAGAAACCAGCTTTTATAGCAGGGAAAATCAACCACCAATAGAAAACAAAACCAGCAAACCAACCA